>PVKC010014407.1:0-22163 GCA_004027635.1 Crocidura indochinensis | reverse complement strand
CATCTCCCCCCTGGAGTGCGGAGGGAGAGGGGAAGCCTGGGGCCCACTAAGAGTCCACCTGAACCCACCTCTGGCCATCTGAGCTGGCACCCAGGAAAGGCCTAGAGTCAGGGGAACAAGACAAGGATGGCTGGGGGCCTGCCAAGCCTCCCAGCACTCCCCAGACTAGGGAGATAGGCTCCGGTATGGGGCCTCCCCAAGCCCTATACCTGGCAAGAGCTGGTCTCATAGATGAGTGAGACTATTCTGTGTCTATCTCTCTCCCTCTGACTTATTTCATTCAGCATAATAATTTCCTGAGCACAGAGCCAAGAGAAACCTCTTAGCATCACTAGGTATGCCTGCTGCACAAAAGAAACAACAAATCAACAGAAACAAAAAGCAGATTGCTGGACCCCTTCTCTAGAGATAGTCTTGTGTGGTTCCTTAAAATCTGTACTTTTAGTAAGTGCCCTTTATTGCTAGTTTAGCTGCTCTGAGAATTGGACTTTGAGAGAAATGATGTAGTCCATGGGATCAAGAAGTGCTGGTGAGGCTAGAGAAGAAAAGCTGGGGCCAGATTTTTAGATGGCACCTCTGAACTATTTATGTTACCCTTCACAGATACATTTAAAGTTTTAACTGTGGGGTCTGAAGTGATAGTAAGTGTGTAGGGTGTTGGCACATAGCCAACTTAAGTTCAAGAGTTAATATCCCATGTGGTTCTGTGAGCCCCTCAGGGTGATCTCTGAGCACAGAGCCAGGATAAACTGAAAATAATGCCAAGTGCCTCAACAACCCAAATTCATTAATTTGGGTTGCTATAAATACTTTTACTGTGTAATTTATAGTGCCCACCAGTGGGGTCATTAAAATGACTGAGTATGATAGTTGGCATAAGGGAGAAGACATATGTACTATATAACACTTTTTAGCTATGTAGATGAACAAAAAAAATTCTTTTTTTTTATTATGGGTAAAGTGAATTACAAATCTTTCACAGTACTATTTAAGGCACATAGTAGTAATGAATGAAGGGCATTCCCACCACCAGTGTTGTCCTCCCTCCACTCCTGTTCCCAGCATGCATCCCTCCTCCCCCTCCTCTACCAAAGCTGTTTTAAAATCTGGATTAAGAAAGCTTTAACCTTGGTTGCAGTTTTCTTTTGTTCTAAAGGAGGATAAGTAAGTTTCACGTTTTAAGTGTGCAAACTTTGTCAGCTTCAGCCGAGTTCCAGTTATATTTGCAGGAAAACTCTCCTTGACTTGGACTAATAGTTTAGTGACAATGACATCAAAAAAATACATAGAACATTCCTCCTCTTAGAGATACTCATTTTCAGGAGTCAAACACATTAGCTCCCATCTCTTGTTGATGTTGTTGTAGCTGCTTTTCACTTAAAGGTTTTTGAGAAAAACCTCAGGATCTGTTTGGGGTAAATTTAATTATTTTCCTTTAAAATATTTACTGATTTAGGAACCAGAACCACAGCACAGTGGTAGTGTTTTTGCCTTGCAAGCAGTCATCCCAGGACAGACCCTGATTAGATCTCTGGCATTCAATATGGTCCCCCTAGCCTGCCATAGCACAGAACCAGAAGTAACCCCTAAGCACAGTCTGGTGTGACCCCAAAACACAGACAAATACAAACAAAAAGAAAATATTTTCTGATTTATAGGTTGTTCCATTTGTCTTGGTTAATATCAGTGTATTTTCTCTTATGTTACACTAGCAAAACTCAAATTTATCCATATGTTTTAGAAGGATTCATCTAAGAGAACCTTGTAGCAAAAGAATAGTTGGCACTGATGGTTATTCTCTTGCCCCTACCACTGTATACAGGGAAGTTATCAGGGAGATTTAAATGCAATTCCTTTACTACTATATATCTCTGTGTGACAGATGGATTTTGAAAATGAACAAATGGATTCACTGGCTTCAGTAATTTTGCCTCCAAACTTACTTGATAATTTAAGTCAAGAAGATTATGAATTAGTTAAAAGAGCCCAGTTTACTTTCTTCAATAAAACTGGACTTTTCCAGGTAAGTTTTGTTTAATGACTACTTTCAGTTTCAAAGTAAGTTTCTTTACTAAATATAAAACTTTCATTTCCAAGAAAATCTACCAAGAAACAGAGAAAAGTCAACATGCAATTTTCAAAACATGAAAATTTTAGCATCATTTAAAAGTATTTTATACCTATAATTTATATCCATAAACAGGATCCACTTACTTTTAAATATCAAATATATCACAATGTGTGAATGCAGTTAGAAATAGAATTTATGGAGAAATCATCATCTATTATTCCTCATTTTAATATTTTTATCTACTCTGGAAATTTAGACCTGTAGAGTTAAAGAAAATATATGCCAAAGGAAAGGATTTTTATTTATTTTCAGTTGACTAGGAAGTACTGTTTCATAATGAGCAACATTCTTGACTTTAATCATTTTTCTCATTAGTATTTCAAATGACCTTTGACTTTTGCACATCCCCAGTATAGACTGCATTGTGCTAAATTCCTATTATCATTTTTATTGGCATCATTTCTAAATACTAGAAAGTTCACTGCCAGCAAACACTGGTGACCTCTGGTTTCCATTGAAAGTACAACCCATCTAGATAAATTTCATTAAGCCCATTTTTTAAAACATAAAAGTTTTATGTTACATTGAAGATACTTTTCTATACCAAACAGTTTGACCTTCATAGTTATGAGAAAAGAGCAATTGCCAGAGCCATTCGAAATATTTCTTAAAGATTTTCCTGTTATATCATTTGTAAAGGAAGGGACAAAGTTCCTTTCATTTACGGTACATGAAAGGAAATGCGTTGGATTCATATGAGGTCATTCATTCCAAACATTTCAGATTTTGTCAGCACATGTTTTAGGAACAAGCTGGTATCTAGCCAGAGAAAATTGGGAGAACTGTAAGATGTAAAAAATCTATTAGTGTCTCATTTGGAGTCTTAGCTTCTACCTTCCATCTTTTCCTTCACAACCAGAATGATTATAAAACGTTTGGTTTTAGAGTACATTTGTGGCAGAATAAAACAACTGTAAGGTTTCTGTTGTTCTATCTTAAATAGTGAGATCTGAGAAAAGACTGGAAATCCTCTACCCAACTTGATCAGGAGTGACCAAATCACATTAATAGTGATTTCTATATTCTGGGGCCAGAGTGATAGTACAGAGGGTAGGGTGTTTTGCTTTGCATGTGACTGACTTGGATTTAATCCCTAGCACACCAGGTGTAATTCCTGGGTACAGAGCTTGGATCCCTTGATCCCTGAGCACCATTGAGTGTGGCCCCAAACCAAGAAATATAAACATCTAGATTGGTATACCTAGTAAAAATTCATTTTTAAAAAATGTAAACATTTTTTTAAAAAATTCTAATCTAGATGTTGGTATAGTTTGGAATAATTTAGAAATCGTTTTAGGTAGTTTTTAAATACTTTTGGATGTTGAGGGTTTTTTTTTGTTTTTTGTTTTTTTTTCCAAGCAATACTGTCGTTATTCTAGAGCAAGTGACTAAAAGCTCCAGTAGAGAAATTCGGGAGATCCAACAAGTTAGCTAGAGGAATCCACTTCATTTCCTAACCACTCCATCTTAAGTTTGAAGCTCTAGCTGCCAGAAGGTATACATCAGAGCTAAAGTTCTGCCTGGAACTTTAATATCATAGAATTACGTTTAGTGAACATTTAGAATAGCTTTGTGAATACATCAGACTGCTGTCAGGAATGTGGAAGATAAATTCCACCTCTCCAACACTCCTACACTGTATTTCCTGTAAAAGAAAACAACTTCAGCTACTTTAAAGTGTAGGGAAATGATCTAATTGTTTCATAGATTTTTTTTTGGCGTGTTTATTTTATTTAGGGGATTGCATTGTTTCCAGTATTAACTGGCTGGTGTCAAGAATGGAGTTTTCTGAAAACTGCCTTCAACAGTGGCTCTAAATGTTCTATCAATGTATTTATTATAATAAGAGAAAGTGCAAAGCTCTTTCAGGAAAGCCTGCAACACCATCTTATAAACAGGATGTTCTGTAATTGAAGATCTTAAGTGTAAAATGTGCTGACAATTTGTTTGCTTTGGAGTCCCCAAATAAAATAAAAGTGTGTACTTCTAAGACAAAGTTTCTTTTCTTTAAAAGGATGTAGGAACCACGCAAGGTTCCTTAGTGAGTTATGTGATGGCATGCAGTATTGGAAACATTACTATCCAGAATCTGAAGGACCCTGTTCAGATTAAAATCAAACACACCAGAACTCAGGTAAGAAAACACCACAAATGGGAATGAAAGAAGAAAAGCAGATTATTGTAGAAAATTGGGATACGGGAAGCCTTTCTTTATTTTTCTTTTTGGTATTGAGGCACTAATCCTGGCTCTGTGCATAGGTGTGATTCTTGACTATGATCTGGGGGATGTTTTATGATTTCAGGGACTGAACTGGAGTTGTTTACATGCAAGGAAAGCACCTTAATACATCTTTAAGCTTCATTATGCCACTTTTTATGATGACTGGAAATACCTTTATTCTAGGGGTAAAACGTTTGTAAAAGAGGGAAAATAGCTAATCAACTACTTCTTTATTGTCATGGCAAATAGTGGCAATTAGTGGTGGAGAGTTAGTCTTTATAAATCATTAAACAGATGTAGAATAGAAGTGACAAATAAAAAACTTGGTTTTTTGTATATATGACATATATATAAGTACATATAGCATATAGTACTTAAAATTCAATAATACTGATGCATCTAAGTTGACCAGTTATGAAAGGTTGGTTGTGTTCTCAAGCCAAAGATCATTGCAACTTCAAATGACAGAATGAGGAATAAGAGGAGAGGAATAAGCTAATTTGGGTGAGAGGGGGACACACAGTGACACTCAGGGGTTACTCCTGGCTATGAGCTCAATAATCGCTCCTGGCTTGGGGAACCATATGGGACAGTGGGGATAAAACCACGGTCCATTCTGGGTCAGCAGTGTGCAAGGCAAGCACCCTACCGCTTGGAATCACTTAATTTTTGAGAGATTTATTTGCGTACAATCTTGGCAAATGTGCTCTTTTATTTCTTATTTTGTGTATTATTTATAAATTGGATTTAATTAACTTCATTTCCATTGTGTGATAAAATTAAAATGTGAGCTATTCTTGTCCTTGCAGACCCAACCATAGAATCCACTTGCTTTTCTATACATAGGGTCTCAGCCATGATTCTACTTGGATAGGCAGGAGGATGGGTAGGTTGTGAGCTGGCAAATAAGGCTAGGAAGTTAAGTCATCAAAGAACCATCTCTGCTTTGTCACTGAACCTTTTGAGAGCCCCACCATCTATACTTTGGACTCCTTTGTTTAAACAACTTCATCTTTAGAGAATTTTTTTTTTTGCCACATCCAGAGATTCTCATGGATTAGTCTTGGCTTTCTGATCCGGGATCATTTCTAACAGGTTCAGGGTTCCATATGGGGTGCCGGGATTGAACCTAGGTCACCAATGTGCAAAGCAAGCATCCTCTCTGCTGGTCTGTCTCTGACCCTTAGGGAAGTTTTTATAATTGTGGTAAAAGATATGTAACATGTTATTTGCAACCACAACCATATTAGGCATGCAATTCTGTGGCAGTGTTAGTAACCATCAATGTATCTGTCACCAGGACTTTCTCACATTCACTAATACAATGTCCTCAGTAAAAAAAAAAAAATTGATTATTTGTCCTCCAACCTTTAGCCACTGCCATCTTGTGAGTAGAATCACATAGAGGTTGTCCCTTGGTGACAGTCCCATTTCTTTTAGCATCATAATTGTCAGTGTTATCCATATTATAGTTTGTGTATGAATTTCTTTCCTCTTTAAATTGGATAACATTTAACTCATATACATCCTCCAAATAAAACACTCCAACACACACACCCTTTTTTGTTTACCTGTTTATCCACTGACAGACATGGACATGCTGATTGCCTCCACCTTTTTGATTATTGTGAATAAAGCTGCTGTAAACAGAGGTAGACCTTTGCTGTTTGTGTTTCTGCTTTCACTTCTTTGGATGCACGTCTTTAAGCAGAATTTTGAAAATGATATGAACTTATAATACATATAGTATATATTACATTATGATGACACATCTACAGTGACCTGCAAATAACTGGATAGCAAGATTTTTCAAGAGGTTAGAGTTGAATTTCACTTGAATTCTTGTGAAAAGAGACTTTTCTAAATCACCTGCCATTTTTTGGTCATATAAGTGTGCCTAATATCAGGATATTTCTTTTTTCTTCTTTTTTTTTTGGAAGGGTGCTCTCCTGCAGTGATCAGGGACCAAAGACAACTCCTAGCCATGCCCAGTTTACACTGAAGGTCTGACATTTTGGTGCTCTGTCCCAGAGACACAGTTTAATAGGAATACTTACTAATGCTGTTGGTCATTTGAGTCATAACTCAGGTTCATGAGATACCAGGAATCAAACTTGGGGCCCTGTTGAGCTATGTCCCAAGCTATGATGATCTATTTTTTTGTGAAAGCCTTTTGTTCTTTTCCTGAATGCTGATCCTATGATCTTTCATTTATTTTAAACACAATTTCACATGTTTATTCTTATGTTAATGTAGCCAGTGCCTCATTCCATCTGTGCCTTCTGGGATCTGAATAAAAATGGTAAGTTTTAAAATATTGGCTGTTTTTATAACAACTGCATTTGAAACATTGTTAAACACCCTCATTTCCTTTCATCTCACCCCAGACTAGAATGACTCACAGTCTAAGTGTGATGGAACTGAGCTGACAAATTTCATTTAGGAGACTTCAGAAGTGACTTCTTTTTTTTTCTTTAAATGTATGGCAAGAAGAAACAGGACAATTT
Organism: Crocidura indochinensis; assembly: GCA_004027635.1. Classification (NCBI taxonomy): domain Eukaryota; kingdom Metazoa; phylum Chordata; class Mammalia; order Eulipotyphla; family Soricidae; genus Crocidura; species Crocidura indochinensis. The sequence goes on along the minus strand of PVKC010014407.1, from coordinate 15,304 downwards.
GAAAATTTTTGTCCATCTCTGTTATACATTACTCATAAAATATAGTTTGTATTTTTATTACCACTTTAATTGTTCTTTGTTTATTTGGTTTTTGGTCACACCTGGCAGTGCTCAGGGATTACTTCTGGTTTGTGCTCACAAATTACTCCTTATAGGTTCAGGGGACTATATGGGATGCACTCCAGCTCCCATCCTTAAACTATAATATTACCACCAATGCAATTGAAGTCATCAACATTAGTTTACTTGGTTTTTTGTTTTTTTGTTTGTTTTTTTTTGTTTGTTTTTTTGGGGGGTGGGGGTCTCACCCAGTGACACTCAGGGGTTACTCTTGACTCTATCCTCAGAAATCGTTCCTGGCAGGCTCAGGGGGCCTTATAGGATGCCAGGGATTGAATTCAGGTTAATCCCAGGTAGGTCATGTGCAAGGCAAAAACCCTATGCTATCGTTCTGGCCCCCTTTATTGCCTCTGTTACATAAATGCCTATAGACACTTGATCTGTCACTTCACACTGGTGAACTTGTCTGATAAACTAGAGGACAGACAATTTAAAATGCTGCTTTCTGACCTCAGATTACTGGGGGAAAGTTGACATACTTTAGTACTCTACTTATAAAAACAAGTTAAAATGATAGAATAGCAGATTCAAGTAACAAAATTTCACTATGAAGCTAATGAATGGATAATAGTCCAGTCAGTGTGGAAAGGAAAGATACGAAGAACCTGATTTGGTTACACTTTCTTTCAGGTGACAGTATCTAAGAATATGTGGACAACTTTATGAGTTTAAAACTTGAGGAGCTAAAGAGGAGGACAAATTAGGAGAAATGTTGTGTATGGTTTGAAAGAAAAGCCAAACCATGCAGCTTCCAATCTGTGTTCCCATTTCCTCAGTGGGCCCAATGGGCCTATCACCCCAGTAGCAGTGTAAGCTACTCAGTAGAGATATAATTAGAAGGTATCCTGGACCCCAAGCATGATAATCTTTTGGTAGCTGGAGATTTTGTTCTTGTTATTTGGCTTTTGATCACACTATATTTTTTTAAAGAAGATCCTGATTAATTAGACACCATTAAAGTGATACTATCCTAAAGTCTTAAAGTAAATTAAAATATAAATTGTTCATATTTTATATCTTATAAAAAAGTCAGATCAGACAATTTTTAAGTTATCACCAGACATGATTTGATGTTATGTAGATGCTAGGCTCAAGTCTCAAGGCAGAAGAAATTCTTTGTCCTCTTATCTTCACAAGATTGACAAAAGTGATGTAGAGGGAAACGCCAAATATTTTTATTAATATCTAACATGTTTGGAAAAAGAAATTTCTTTTATGGACATTGTTTTAAAGTACATTAAAAAATAAACTTGTTTTTAAGACACCCAGAGGCACTTAAAAGGATTGTAGTTGAACACTACTAACTGAATTTATTTCTTACTGCCCACCTTGCACTAACACTTCCAACTCTTGAGAAAATTGAAATAATTCTAAGTTGAAACAATTCTAAGTCTTGACAGGTCTCAAAGCAGTATCTCTTTTACAAATAAACTAGAAAGCAGAAGAGACAAGTATATTTCTTTAAAGATGATGATGACCATTGTGAATAAAAGAATGGACATACTATTATTTTTACCCTCTGTTGACGTCTTCCCACAGAAGGTTCTGGATTTTGGAATACTTCTGGCTGTGTTGCACAGAGAGATTTGGAAGCACCTGAAACAATCTGCCTGTGTAACCACCTCACACACTTTGGAGTTCTAATGGTATGGGAAGAATTGTTATGCTCATTTTAAAATGAAATTATTTTTATGGGTCTTCATAGTTCAACATTTAGATAACATGGTACAATTGTGTCAACAGAGTTTTGATGTACAGTTACTGAACCTCACTAACACCAGAACATCTAAGTTTCTCCACTAAAGTCTTTATATCGCTGCGAGTTCAAACTTCATCTTCTCTCCCCAAACCTACTTGCTTTCTAATCCGAGTATTATGATCTAAGGCTAAGATGGGTCACTGTTTGGTTTGTCTATTCACTTGTTTTGTTTGTAAAACCGCATGTGAGTGAGATCATCCAGTATTTGTCCTTCTCCCTCTGACACTGAAATGAAATAATTTGGGGAGTCCAATGCTACTTCTTCTGAGTTAGCCCTTTTCATTGTATGGGGTAGGGAAACATTTCCTGATAGTTATCACTTGTACCTTGAATCTTAATTCTTAAAAATCTAATTTTCTGAGATTATATCTTTAAATATGCAAAATTAATCATAGAAAAGAGCCTGAAGCAAAAATAAAACCCATGCTATTAAATAATTCCAGAAATCAGAACACTACATGAGGCCCTCAAATTTTAAAGAAACAGAGTGAGGCAACCAGGGAAAGAGGAAGACAGAAAACTTAAAGAACTAACTGTAAATTTTGTCCATGAACTGTGAAAATTTCACCCAAAATGAACTTCCTTATAGTCATTTCTCAGTGTCCTTAATGTTACTCTGTATCAGGTGTTGTACTAGGGATCCATTTGTGTTATCAACTACTACAGCAATTTTGAGTCTGGAAATCATAGCCTGTCCAAGCAGTGAGGATGATTAAGTGTCTTTTACACCTGAGACATGATGGGAATACTCTTTTTTTTTTTTTACTTGTACAACTTCCTAGAATTCTTCCATTACTTCTTTTCCCTAGCCTTCATATTATTAACTAGCCTAACATTTCTAACAAAAAAATAGATAGCATCAACATATTTTTCCATCATTCAAGCATTTCAAGCATTGCCCTGCATGAAGCTACATGTTATAATTCACCCCACCACCACCACACCCTCTACAACTTTACCTTCTATTTAACAGGCTTATGCTTCTGGTGCCATGTCAGGTTGTGACAAAGTAATACCTCCTGTATAATTTTCATAAAAGAACCAAATCCTGATTATGTTTCAATTGGAGGTGTGTGTAAAGTATGCTGATGCCACAAAGGTTATTAGATCCAAATCACAGGCAACAGGTTAGGTTCGTCCCCATCACTTCCTAAGGGGCAGAAAAAAAAGTAAGGGAATGAAAGTTAGGGTTTGTAAATATACATGGCCTATATAAATTACTGTTGTCAGGTGGCAACTCAGCATGTTGTAATTTTCCTGAAGGTTCATAAAGGCTTGGAGGGATAAGAATAAAATGTATACAGTCACAGAAAATAAATTTTATGTTTTCAAAATAAGATTTTCTCCTCCACAAAACAAGTTGTTTTTCATAATTACTCATTTAAATACAGAAGCACTAGTGTCCTTTGTTTAAATAAGTTTTATTTAAATATCTAAAATATCTGTTTAGGCATGCATGATTGTATGTTGAAATGTAATCATAATTATATTGAAAAAGTAAAACAATTCGCTGGTGAGAAATAACTTCTAGACGCCAGAATTTGATTTCCCTTAACTTTCAATGGTCAGTTCCTGTATATTTTGTTTACATGGTATTAATTTGAATAACATTTTACTTTTTCTGTTACCGTATGATTAAACAAGTAGTTTACATGTGTATAGAAATAAACATGTTTCATTTCTATCTTTTCACTTTCCACCTTGGCTACATATGCAAGATTATAAACTCCTGGAAGAAAAATTTTCCAGCATTTATTCTTTTGGGCATTGTGCCAATATCTTTTCAGCTTTTCCAGACCACCAAGACTTTAAGAGTTTCTCTTGGTTTACTCATTATTTATTCACACACATGAGATAGATATTCTGAGTCTACTCTGCCCCTTTGATATTAAAAGAAAAACTAAGCCAACATATCCCAGATTCTTGTATCTTCTGCTTATAAAATTATGAATAATGTTTTCTACTGCCTTCCCTTAGAGTATAACTGACTCAGTGCTTTTCTTTCCCTACCTAAGCTCAAAGACATACGTATTTTGTGATCATCATTTTATGAGAGGGTCTTTAGCTCTTTGGTGGTTGTGAGGTACAATAACTTTGTACATTGGTACCATAAACAGTACACTATTATTGTAACAGTGTTACCTCAACTATAAGAAAACATAAATTATGAAAAATTATAAAGGGATATAAGTACAATAAAAACAAGAGCATAATTGTGTGTAGGATTATGTATGAGTATATCAAAAAGTAGAATTACTACATTTATTTTGCATTTATATAGAGTGATTTTTATTGTAGTTTTCGAATCAACTGCCTTACTTAAGTAAGAACCATGATTATTTTTTTTTAAGAGCCAGAGTTTTTTTCACTAATTTTGCAGGGATTCCTCATGATTTCTCTTGTTTGAGGAAGTTCTTTAGTGAACAAAATGTTGATTGATCTATTTTAACCTGTCTCTAAGTCAATTCAAATCTCCTGACTTATGGGATCCATATTCATCCATAGTTTTAAGGGATTCCTGAGAGAGACAATAGAAAAAATTCTCCACTGCCCCATCCTTTATTATCTGTGCCTGCCAAATTCAACCATTCTGTGTATTTCTCTATGCTGAAAGGTATTACTCCCTGCTGATATACCAGTTAAACCAAGAACAACTCCCAATTTCTCTTTATACATAGATGTACATGCACATATGTGTATGTGGCTTTATACAACTTTACTTAGTATAGGCCTTTGTGTGTTCTTGATATTTTGGTAAAAGTTAAGATAAAATGAAAAGGTATGTCAAAAATGCCCTCCCCTCATCAGCAATTAAAGATCAAAATGTCTAAATGAATTGTTCCTTTTAGAATGTTCCTTTTAAGGTACCTTTCTCCAAAATCTATATAATGGAGGTGCCTAGCAAACTCCTCCCCAAAGGGTTGAACAAGTTTCCCTAACTCATGATGTATCCTAACCAGAGTTCCCACTTAGTAATGAATTCTCAAACAGAAAATCACCACATCATACCCCTTGTATACCAACCATTGAAACAACCATATTTAAGGATCAAATCTTGGAAGTCACTGAACAAGAATTTCCCCAGAGCCTGGCTTGTGTGCAGTACAGTGACTTCCTTTTGATTTGTATTCTTGCAAATGTAAGGAATGAGCCTGATCTTTGATTGTGCAAGACAACCAATTTCAGGCCACTTTTCTATTTGCTGCTCACCAATTTTGCTCTTAGATTTTAAACAAGCCTACAAAGTTCTTAGAGAACAAGAGACCATGATAGACCAAAATGCAAGCCACTCAGTCTAGTCACACAATGAACTTTCTGATGAAACAAAACACATTCTCATCGAATGAGAACTTCTCACAGCTGCTTCTCATGTTTTGTGTAGGATCTTCAAGGAACTGCCTCACAGATAGATGCAAGAAACACTAAAATTCTCACTTTCATCACTTACATTGGGTGTGGAATTTCTGCTATTTTTTCAGCAGCAACTCTTCTGACATATGTTGCTTTTGAGTAAGTATTTTTCAATCTGCCAAACTCACTGCTAACTGTTCCAAAATGTGAATTAGAAAATTGCTTTGGCTTTGGAAAACATTTTATATGCTTTGTGAATCACTCATGGAGGGTGGTTCAGCTTTAGTGTCCATGTTCTCATGAGATTTTTCTGCAGCATGAATTTTCCAGCTATAAAGACCTAATTTAAAATCTCTGTATTTTTGCTTATAAAATGTGCATTAATCTTGGGAAAGACTCTTGACCTCAAATAATTAAATTGTGTCAAAGACTTTTTAGGTTGTAAAAGCTAAAAGCAAATATTTCCTTTATAAAGCTTATAAAATCAATCCTGAATTAAAACAAGATAGAAATATTTAAGAAATTTGTTTTATTTGAATTTGCTTGTGTTTTGGAACCACATCTGTCTCTGTCCTCAGGGATCACTCTTTGCAGAGCTCTGGGTAGCATATGTGGTACATGGGATCAAACTTAGATCCATCAAATAAGGCAATGGTCTCATCTGTTGTACTATCCTTCAGGCCCCAAATTTTTGTTTAATAAGAACAAACTTTGTGACTCTAGAACTTTTCCTGAATTAGAAAAGAAATATTTTTCTTAAAATCCTTTGAAAATTTTGCAAACAAATAGAAATCGTTTTGCAATAACATTTATATTTAAAGGTCTTTATTATTTTCCCAAATCCCACACCTAATGAAGCCATGTCATAAAGATGATAATGTTATGAACTGATAATCTATGTAGATCTGGACATTAAACAAGAATTTTCTGCCCATGTACAAAAGATTCATTTATACTGCTATTCTCATACATCTCTGTTTAATCTGTTCTGTTTTACAGAAAATTAAGAAGGGACTATCCCTCCAAAATCTTGATGAACCTATGTACAGCATTGCTTTTCCTGAACCTCATCTTTCTCTTGGATGGCTGGATCACCTCATTTGACGTGGTTGGACTTTGTACTGCGACTGCAGCCCTCCTGCACTTCTTCCTTCTTGCTACCTTTACATGGATGGGGCTAGAAGCCATTCACATGTACATTGCTCTGGTTAAAGTATTCAACACTTACATTCGCAGATACATACTGAAATTCTGCCTCATTGGCTGGGGTAAGCCTCCTAAATCTTTTGGTTGTGTTTTGACTATCTTGGAAATTATCAGTCTCTTAGAAAAACAAAGCAAAACAACAGCCTTAAATAGAAAGAACAACACTATGAGAAACCACTTCAAAATTGTGTATATTATGAATGCTATACATTTATCTAAGGAATTTTTAAAAAATGGAATTTTTAAAAAACCTATTCAACTGACCCTATGCAGTTCGTGAATAAAGGGGAAAGTTCAGGACCCCCAGTCACTACAAACGTGTTTCCTGTGTTGAGAATCTGCCCACTCAGGTTTAACAAATCAGGTGACAGATGTGCATTTCCATTAAGTTTCCTATATAATGGTCAGTGAAAACTCTTAGTTATGATCCTTCCTACACTCTGGCTCATGTCTTGGAAATATGAGAAAGAGAATGTTTTGTGTGTGTGAAAAAAACCAATATGGCTTAACTTTCTGCTGGCCATGACCCACTTTCACCCTTGTATCCTGCTGTGGTGCCTTATCCTAGTTTCATGCTTGATCTCCCATTTATGTTCTTTTCATCTATGTGTCCCATGGAATATCCTGGGAGCACACAGTGGAAAATATAGCCCCTGAATGAGACACTCATCTCTAGAATGGAAAAAAAATCTGTTATTACTTAACATTCCTTAGATGAACACAAATGGACATACTTCCCCATTTGAGATCCTATGATGTGTGAATTTCTATTGAATCATATATTTTAGATATGCTTATAAATCTCTTTATCACATGGAATTATAGAAGAATGGGAGGTTTCCGAGGTGTACAGCAGTTTTCAGGGGCTGGAGCAATAGCACAGAGGTAGGGCATTTGCCCTGCACACGACTGACCCAGGATGGACCTGGGTTCCATCCTTGGCACCCCATTTGGTCCCCAGAGCCAGGAGCTTTTTCTGAGCACATAGCCAGGAATAACCCCTGAGCATCACCAGGTATGGCCAAAAAACAAAAACAACAAAACAAAGGACTTTTCCTTTTTAGGGTGCTGTGCTCTTTTCCTGCTGAATTATACATAGGAAGAATATATTGATTTATTTGGCAGGAAAAAGAAAACTTTAAAAAGTTTATAACCCACCTTGGTTGAACCAGCACTTTTTCTAGAAGAATTAGAAGGGCAGAATAAGTTGCAATAACCAAACTCTGCTAATGCATCAGTCAACTCTGATAATTGGCCCTATATCCTTAATAAAACCACATTATACCCCCATGGAATATTTATGCAGTGCCTCTTAATAGTAGTTTTTAGTTACTGTCAATTAGAAAGCTATCATCTATCATAGAAGGAACTTTACTGTTGTTTTCAACCAAGTGCTAAGAAATTTAGTTCTGTGATAGGAAATATGGTTATTTTTCCTTTCTGCTATCATCCTTACAAAACAGTCACAGATGCTTCAGTTGTCTATCTCACGTCATTCCCTCACAGGTTTGCCTGCCCTGGTAGTGTCAATTGTCTTAGCCAGCAGAAACCAAAATGAGGTCTATGGAAGACAAAGTTATGGAAAAGAACAAAGTGATGAATTGTAAGTAATAAAAAGATTGCTGGGAAAAATATTTAAGAGAATTATGTATCTTCCTTGAAGATTCACTTTCCATGCCAATAGTGCACCTCTTATTTTAGAAGATTGAAAAATGTTTCCTGCCTTCACCAGTTTCTCTGCTCTATCTCCACTGAATCCATTTGAATAATCGATTTTGAAAATGCTTTTCTATATTAACATTGTTCTTTGGTATCTGATGGAATGCAGAAATCTGAGATGCTATGTTTTGGCTTCAGGATATGTATTCTATTTTTAGCAATTTATAAAACTCCCATGTCCTTTAATTCATGCATATTTTTAATAGTTAATAGAAGTATCAGTCTATTATTTAATGCCAAGCTGAGGGGTATGTAGAATTGGTGTGAAGAAATATATAAGTTCTTAGATAAATTTGAAAAATTGCCTTCAGTGTGTGAGGTCATGAGACTAAAATGCTTATATTGTTCATTTTGGGGAGTTAGTTTTTTCATATATTATCTAGTACTAATTAATTTTAATAGATGCTTATTTGTTGAAAAATTACTGAATAAATGAAAGCTTGCTTGAGAGAGCTGTGATGAACTATTCTGTGCACATTTTATGGACATAGAACTCTTGCCTATCTAATCAGTATTCAACCTGTGACCATTCCTTCGCGCATTTTTGCATTTCCAAACTGGCATTCAGAAGACCCTATACAAACTAATGGAAAACTGAAAATACTTGGTAGGAATTTCAGGATTATAAGAAAATTTTCATATAGAAAAAATTCTTGCTCTGAAGCTAGTGGTATCTCATTCTGATGGATCTTTACAATAGTAGGAATAAATAAAAGACAGGATTAGGGAGATAGTAAAAGTGAAAAACATTAGACCAGGCCTTTCCAGGAGGGACTCTGAGCTCCTAAAGAACTACTAGGAATATACCCTCTCAACATATTAATTTTAAAAAGAAGTCAATGTAAAGTTTCCAAAGAAGATGATTTTAAAATTGATCAGTTATCTGTTAAAGGACTTTAAATTGCATTTCATAAATTACTGGGTTGTCAGTAACTCTCATCTGTTGAACATTGAAAGTGCCAAAAATCAGGTTATACAATTCAAATCATCCAATGAACCCAGTTTAGGAAGTGCAAAAGAATTTTAGTGATATGAGCTCAGCACTGAGGCATCATGCAGTGTTAACTACCCCTCTCTACTCACATTGCAAATAGTACAATCTTAAAATGAGCATATATCCTATATATCAGTGGTGGTGAACACGCAGCTCTTGAGCCGCATGCGGCTCCCGGCCTAAATGAATGCAGTTCTTTGCCTCTTATCATTGTTCTGTATACTGTAAACTTGGCTCTTTACCAAGTTTGGATTTTGTTCTGCTGCTTCTGAGAAGGGACCTCTGAGGAGAGATTTCTGAGCGCGTAGTCCAGGCTCCCATCCCTCGGAAACAACTGCACTGGGCAGCGAGCGGGGGCACCCTTGTGTCACATGTTGGGTCACATCTGGCCATTAGTTCTTAGTGTGGAGGATGCAACACACCCTCACCATCACTGCAGGATTTTGGCCCTCACTCAACATGCCAAAATGCAATATGTGTTTCATAGATTATTGTTAAAATTAGATGCTTTTGTGTGAGTGATTGTCTGTTTTGGCAGGTCACTGCGTGGAGTGGCTCTCTGACTCTCACAATTTAAAATTTTGGCTCTTTGAGTCGAACTTGTTCGCCACCCCTGCTATATATCATTCTGAATATCAAATACCCTCATCTTACAAAGATGTAATAGTCAATCTAAGCATTTTAATTTCATATAAGAAGTTTCAGTATGAGGATGTTGCAGTGCTACAATCGGAACTTGTCTCAATTAGACTGATTCTATTCTTAGAGATTTTCTGCAATAATGGAATTCACAGTTATTTGTGTCTTAGTACAAATGAGCTCATCTCTCATAAGAAGAAGCATAAAGGTAGATGACAACTAATGTTTATTTCATTCTGGAGATATCAAGGCCAGTAACTCCATACACTCTTGCGCTTTTTCTAAGACAGTTGCAATAACTCTAGTATTCAATTTTGCTTGACATTGAAAATAAAAAAGTATCTTGCCCATAGAGTTTATCAATATTAATTTTCCTCCAAATTTCTTAGTGAACACTATCTCCAGAACAGTATACACGTTAAAATACAAAATGATAATGAGAAAAAAATACTATTTAAATCCTCTGTTCTCTTGAGTGCAGGTTTAAAGGAAAAAGAAATAGATAAATGTTGAGGATGAGCAAACAGTATTTTCTTGCAGACTTCTGTTTGAATTCAAAAAGTCATTCTGTGTGGCTAGAAAAATGGTACAACATATGACACACTAATTATCTTGCATGCTGCAGGCCTGGGTTTGATCCCTAACATTTCATATGGTCTCCTGAGCATTATCAGGGTTGATTCCTGAACACAGAGCTAGGAGTAACCCCTGAGTATTGCCGGTGTGTCCCTACAAAGGCCTCTTTGTTTTATTAATTATTGATCCAGTATCTTGACATGAATGTGTTGGCTATCCAAGGGGGGGCACTGTAAATAGCAATAAAGAAACTAAACTCCAAGAACACTTTTCTTTTCTTTTTGAAAAATTTTATATTAAGACGCCATATTTAAAAATTATTTGTAGTGTGTTTTATGCACACTATGTTCAAGCACCCATGTTCCCATTTTTCTCCCATCCCCAATCCTGCCACCACCGAAACCCATCGCCTTCCTCTTTGATGGGCATATATTAAATTTAGTTGTAATTTGGGTTTTCTAAAGGTGCTTGAGAAAATCCATTCCTGAAACATGACGCTAGGTCAGGAAAGGTCTAAGGTAAAGAATGTCACATATTAGGAATACAATTAGAATGTTGTATTAAACTTGTCTCCACCTCACTACCTCTTCTTTTTTTCTTTAAGTTGTTGGATTCAGGATCCAGTTGTATTTTATGTGACCTGTGCTGGATATTTTGGAGTCATGTTTTTCCTCAACGTTGCCATGTTCATTGTGGTGATGGTGCAAATTTGTGGAAGGAATGGCAAGAGAAGCAACAGGACCTTGCGTGAAGAGGTTTTAAGAAATCTGCGCAGTGTGGTCAGCCTGACATTTTTACTGGGCATGACATGGGGCTTTGCTTTTTTTGCCTGGGGACCTTTAAATATTCCCTTTATATACCTCTTTGCCATCTTCAACTCCTTACAAGGTAAGATGAATAATTCCTGAACTCCTAATAAACTCTTAATGCTGATCTCATTTGCGAAGAGCTTCATTAAGGAACAGACACCATTCCCAGTGCTGAGCATAATTCAGCAACAAGGCTCTCAGGAAAAAGGTCTTTAATGGAAAGAGGAAGTAAACTGCCATCTTGTTTGTTTGTGATTTATCCCAGGCATCTAAAATAACACTTGACAGATAGAAGGGACTCAAAAAATATGTAGTCCCTGTATGTCACAGGGAGATAGCACAGTGGGTTTCCTATTTAAAACTTATATGTACTCCTGAAAAATCAACCTTTCACAATTATTTGTGAAATGAATAAACAGATTACTAAATAAAAAATATTGGGGCTACTGGGTAGCCTGATCTAATTCAGGGCTCCTCTGTCATAAATGTAAGAGGTATAAACTTTTACTGTCTTTACTAAAAGTATTGATCAGTGCTTTCCCTGTGCACTTAGCAGTTGTGGCCACAGGAATTTTAGAATCTACAGGGGAAAAAGCAATTTACTGACTACTTGGCTCCTTTTATATTAAAATAAATACACTCCAGCTTCGAAACGCCACTCTTTTAGGAGATGTAGCAACTCATTCAACAGTTTAGCAAATATTTGTCAGTACCTGCTTTGTACAGCAATACAAGGGTTCTTTCAAGAAGCGTCTTGCTTTGGACTCCATAATATATGTTGCAGGACATTCTAGGATTAATTTAACTTAAAGTTTAAGTGAATATAGTTTTGTTTTGTTTTTATAAAACTCAGTGGCATCCTTTATATTGGTTGGACACTAGAATGTGTAAAGAATGCACAGAATTTTGCTGAGTTGGACAATGCTTACACTTTTCTGGAGCTACTAACAATACTTGGAGAACTTGTTGTTTGGGAAAGCAGGATCTAATTAAGACTGAACAGATACTTTTTTGTTTGTTTGTTTTTGGGCCACTCCTGGTGACACTCAGTGGTTACACCTGGCTATGCACTCAGAAATCGCTCCTGGCTTGGGGGAAACCATATGGGACGCCTAGGATTGAACCTCAGTCTGTTCTAGGTTAGTGCATGCAAGGCAAATGCTCTACTGCTTGTGCCACAGCTCTAGCCCCTAAAACTGAACAGATTTTTGAGTTTAAGTGATTCAGTGGTCCTCAAACTACGGCCCGCGGGCCACATATTACATTTGTTCCCCTTTTGTTTCTTCACATCAAAATAAGATGTATGCAGTGTGCATAAGAATTTGTTCGTAATTTTTGTTTTTACTATAGTCTGGTCCTCCAATGGTCTGAGGGACAGTGAACTGGGCCCCTGTTTAAAAAGTTTGAGGACCCCCGGTACAGAAGATAGAGTGTATGCAAGGCATACAGTCAACCCATCTTTGGTTTCTGACAATCTTTATAGTCCTCAAGCACCGCCAGGAGTAATTTCTGAGTTCATAGTCAGGAATTACCCCTGAGCATCACCAAGTGTAATCCCAAAACAAAAATAAAAACATTTTTGATAATAAAAAGTAAATACATAAAGCTAAACAGTTTTCTAGAATTGAGGTCAGGAACTGCTCATGTTGTCTCTCAAGTTGTTCAAACACTAGAGAACATTTATTTCATTGTATTACTTTATTTTATTTATTAACCTATTTACGACCGAAGAAACAATTTTTTACATAGTAGGTTTTCAACAACTGTTTGTGAAAATATATAAATAAAAAGATTACTAAATGGAAAAATGATTGGAGTTCTGAGGTAGCTTAATCCAATTCAGGGACACTCTGTCATAAATACACATTTACTAGTTCAATAATTTTTATTCAAATTCACTCTCCCATAAAAGAGAAACTATGTGAGCTTGTTATCTTTAGTAAAATAATTCACTTCAAGTATACAACCCAAAGTTGGAAACTGAATAGGTCGCATATGAATATATTTTTTATGAGCTTGTACTGTTGTAAAGTGGGTATTCTTCTATTTAATCTCTTCTATAATATGAAACATAAAACTGCCTAGGTAAATATTGACCAAAATGTCCAATACCATTAGAAATTCCATGGCTTATAATTTCAGGATTGTACATGAAAGGTACATTATTCTGCCAACCCAAGCTTGTTTTTACTTTTAGAATTTCCTGGCAGGTCCTGTAAACTTTAACAGCTACAGTTGTCTGTTCAACTCTGTTTCCATTAATGAGAATTGGGATGTTTTATTTTTCCCAGAGTTGGTCTTTGGTCAGGAGGGAAAAGCATTGTAAACCATCATCAAGTTGGTATTCTCCATAAATCACTGATGTTTAAGAGTGACTTTAAATTCTGTAATTCAGAAAAAATTCTATATATTTAATGATATTTTAAAAGTTACCTCCTAAACATTAAATTAAAATGAAATGAAATTGCATATGAGTCTTATCAAGCCTTGCTTACTGTCCAGGTTCTGCAAAAAAACTCTTAGAATCAAATGGAAAGTCTTAGCTGACTTTTATTTGAGTTATGTACTAAACCCTCCCAGTGAGCCTTGGCTGTTGTCAAAAGTATGTGCTTTATAAAAAGAAGCTTGTAGAATTTAATAGTTTAAAGCAGTATTTCTCAACCTTTTTCTGAACTTAGCCCCCTTCAGAACTTTTTTCTTCCATTGCTTCTCTCCCCTTTCTCTCCTCTGTCCTACCAGTTGACTAGTTGACTCCCTCATCTGGTGCCATACTGACTCCCTTCATGACACAAACCCCCATCTGTTCACAGATTTTCATCTGTGGCTATCTTAGGATTTCCATGGGGCCTACTTGGGACTATAGATAACCCATTGAAAAAATGCTAGTTTAAAGAAACAGTTTAAGTGAATGCAGAATTAATTCAGCTAATTCTAAGAGTGCATAATATCTCTTACCAATAGTTTTATTTATTCCCAGTCATGTGAATTTTGCCTCAGTGAAATGTTATTATAATACCACATACAGATGTTAATCAGTTACATTAACAAAAAAAAGTATTGGGATCTTGAAAGGGTGTGATTAAAAGACAGTATGCTTACACTGAATCTAAAGTATCAGTAGAAACTAAAAATGAGAGTAAGAATGGGCAAAGAGCTGGGACCAGAGAAATAATCTAGTGGGTAAGGCACTTGCTTTGCATGCACCCAATCCAGGTTCAATTCCTGGAATCTCATACGGTCCCCCCCAAATCAGCCAGGAGTAATTTTCAAGTGCAGAAGCCCTGATCACAGTTGGTTGTGGCCCAAAAATTAAAAGAAGGAAGGGAGGAGGTCTGATAGGAGGGAAAGAAGAGAAGAAAAAGAACAAAGGATTATTTTCAATAGAGAATACTTCCTAACAAGCAATTTACTAAAGAATAGGAGAGTGGTCAAGTGGTTGGTATGCACCCCAGTTTTTAGACCCATACAATAACATGACTAGATGTTCACTTGACCTTTAATTTTACCTGTTTTACTTAAGCTTTATTAAATATTCTATTGACTTTTTCCTTCTAGGATGGAGAAATACCTCTCTTTAACATGGTGAAATTACATTGTTATCAAAAATGTTTTTGCAGGCCAGAGGACAGTGCAGCAGTCAGGATGCATGCTTAGCATTTGCCTCACCCAGGCTCAATTCCAGAAAGTACATGATCCCCACCAGCATCTCTTAATGTAGCCCTGGAGGACTCTGAACACCACAGAATGTCATCCCAGAGGTCCTCAGTACCCAAAGTAGTCCTGGAACTGTAGGACCTGTGTCACACAGGTTCCTCAGATCCTTGCGATGGCCCAATTGGCCAAGAATCACTAATGGGTCTGCTGCTTCCCTTTCTCCCCAAAAAACGTTTATAATTTCTACTATTGCACAAATAAAATGAATATCATGCTGATTCAATTAAAAATTTATAAATTTAAAAAACTTAAATAATTAAACTTTAAAAAAATGTGAACACTGAGAGGAAATAAAAAGAGGTCAGATCTACATACCCAACAACAAAATCAAGAGACCCAAACTATAGCGAGGTAAACTTAAAATGGATCTGTTACAAGTAATCCGGGGGTCTAGGGGTAGAGGTTTGGGGTGCATGA
>PVKC010014406.1:0-22179 GCA_004027635.1 Crocidura indochinensis | reverse complement strand
AAAAAAATGTTTGAATATCAACTATTAACTGATACAGTTTGCAAAAGCTTCTCCTGTTCTATAATTCAGTTTTCTTCATTGTTTATTTTATGTGCAAATACTGTTTAGTTTAATGTAGTCCTTGAAGGTGCCTTTTTGTAGTGTTTTACCTGTTTTGTTCTGTATACCTTATGATATTGGGTCTGATATCAAGATCTTTAATCCATTTGAATTTGACCTTTGTGCATGGTGTTAGAATTCAGTGCTTCTCAAATAGTGGGGCTCAAATAGTGAGGCTTTGTAAAGGGAAACACTATCATAAGAAGTTATGATATTGGCAAACACTATCATAACAAGTTAAGCCCGGTGTTTATGTCTCTGTATGTCTCTGGAGCTGAGAGTTGCTGTGTCCTGCATCAAACCCCTCTTCGAAAAGCTATGAATTGCAAAATGTGCTCATTGTAGTCATTAATCCAGACATCACCTCCGATTAAAAAATCCCCTGTGCCTGTCAGGAGCTATTTCTGAGCAGACAGCCAGGAGTAACCCCTGAGCACCGCCAGGTGTGCCCCAATAATGAAAAAAAAATCAACTCAAATTATTTTATATATTTTTGTTTTGCAGATTAAATATTTTTAATTCAAGATATTACCTTATTTTCCAGCATATAAGACGACTTTTGAAACAAAAATATGGTCAACCGAAAATCTTTCAATGAAACATTGTTTGAATATTGCCACAAAACTAATTTTCCAACTCAATCCTGCACCAATCACTGCAAGGCTGCTCGGACCACCTCTCTACTCAGCCAATCCAAGCAGGCTTTTTATGCATGCAAATTAGACAATGTTCTGTACCGGAATCTACACTGTAAAAAGTTTGCTTAGATTGGCCAGAGTCAGAGAGGAACTCTATTACAGTATAACCTTTGAACCTTTTGCTTGTTGTGATTGGCTCACTGTAGCACATGAGCACAGGAACACATGCAGCACATACAGCACAGGAACGTTCTGTCTGATACAGCGAATAAAGGCCTAAACCTATGTTTTAACTGCCAAATTAATGGGTCGTCTTATACGCCCGGTTGATACGGTATTTATAGTCATGCGGTGGGGGGCTTGAAAAATGTTTTCTTGTTCCTGGGGGGGGGCATGACAGAATATAATTGAGAAGTACTGTTGTTAGATGGAGATTTGAGTTCACTTTTTTTGCAAGTTGCTGACCAATTGCCCAAACACCAATTGTTAAAGAGGGTATCCTTGCTCCATTTTGGATTTCTTGCCCCTTTATCAAAGATTAAGTTATTGTATGTCTGGGGAATATTCTCTGAATATTCAAGTCTATTCCACTGATCTGAGGGTCTGTATTTATTCCAATACTATGTTGTTTTAATGACTATAACTTTGTAATACAATTTAAATTTGAGGAAGTGATGCCTGCCACATTCATTTTCCCAAGGATTGCTGTAGCTATTTGTATGTGCTTATTGTTCCAAATGAATTTCAGGAGTGTTTGATCCACTTTTTGAAGAATTTCATGGGTATTCTTAAAGAGATTGCAATAAATCTGTACAAAGCTTTGGGAGTATTGCCATTATTATGATGCTAATTCTCCCAATCCATGAGCATGGTATGTGTCTCTATTTCCTTGTGCCCTATTTTATTTCTTGAAGAAGGATTTTGTAATTTTCTTTGAATAGCTCTTTCACATATTTAGGTAAGTTGACTCCAAGATATTTTAGTTTGTGTGGCACTAATTAAAGTGGAGTAATTTTTTTTTTTTTTTGGTTTTTTGGGCCACACCCGGTGACGCTCAGGGGTTACTCCTGGCTATTCGCTCAGAAGTCGCTCCTGGCAGGCACGGGGGACCATTTGGGGAACCAGGGGATCAAACCGCGGTCCGTCCTAGGTTAGCGCAGGTAAGGCAGGCACCTTACCTCCAGCGCCACCGCCCGGCCCCGGTGGAGTACTTTTTTAATATTAGTTTATTTTCTATCATTATTGGTGCATAGAAGGCCATTGATTTTTACCTGTTAATTTTTTAACCTGCAACTTGGCTACATGAAACTTTTTGGTAAGTCTTTAAGGTTTTCTAAATATAGTAACATGTCATCTGAAAATAATGAAAGTTTGAGTTATTTATTTTCCATCTGCATGCACTGATATCTTTATCTTGCCTAATCACTATGGCAAGAAATTACAGCACTATGTTGAATAGGAGTGGTGAGAGTGGGCAGCCTTGTCTTGTACCAGATTTTAGAGGAAAGACTTTTAGTTTATCTCCATTGAGAATAATATTTGCCATTGGCTTGTGGTAGATGATCTTGACTATATTGAGAATTGTTCCTTCTATTCCCAGCTTGATGAGAGATTTTATTAAGTATAGGTGTTTAACCTTATTGAATGCTCTTTCTGCATCTACTGATATGATCATATGACTTTTATTTTTGTTGATATGGTGTATTATATTATTTATGGTATTCATGATATTACGGTATTTAGTTCTATTCTTATTTTTCCCCACCAATGCATCTGAAACCACTTGCCTCTGGTCCCCAGACTTTCCTTTTTCCTATCTTCTTAGTTTTATAGAAAAATTCAGAAATATGTGGTAAAACAAAGTTACTTATTTTCTATTAAATAATTATAATCTTTTACAGTGGTAGGGGATGGTACACGCCTGGAGCTTTGCTCAGATTCTCAGCCTTGGAAAAACCAAGAACACTGTCATTTTTGTTTCATAATCCATGTTGAACTTTTTTTTTTTGGATTTTGGGTCACACCCAGCAGTGCTCAGAGGTTACTTCTGGCTCCATGCTCAGAAATTGCTCCTGGCAGGCATGGGGGACCATATGGGGCACCAGGATTAGAACCGATGACCTTTTGCATGAAAGGCAAATGCCTTACCTCCATGCTATCTCCCGGGCCTACGGTGTTTGATTTTTTTTTATCAAAATATCCAGGAAATTTGAACTTTAAGAAAGCAGTTTCATGAAGTAAAATGCAGGTTTATTTGATTTTTTATACATTGGGCTGAAGATTTTGTCCTACCTGAGAGATATTTCTTTTATTTCCTTTAAAAATGTTCATTTCCCACTGTATCATCCTATGCTATCTAAACACTCAGTTTAGTAACCTTGGTTAGATTCCATGTCCTTATTAGAAATGGCCAAATCACCACCCACCCCCAAAACTGAAGTTTTGCAAGTGGGATAGGAGATACCAATATCTTTACAGGTTATTAAAATAAACATAGGTACCTTGCCACTATCTCAACAAGATGATTGGTTCTTATCCACATTTTATTTATGAAAACACAGAGATCAATTGAATTTTTCCTACATTAAAGTAATTTCTGGGGCATAGAAAAGTGATATACTCCATTACTTAACTTTGAATATTGGACTATGTTCTTCATATTACATTTATAATGTAATGTTCTTCATATTACATTTGATATATATTTCTTTGGAGTAAAAGAAATATAACAAAAATCATATTTACAGCAAGCTGAAACTGTTAACTGTGGCTGGCACAATATTTAATGTGAAAGGAATGCCAGAAGTATTTCTTGGCACAGAGGTCTGTTCCATCCTGATCAGTTGCATCGAATTGGAATGATACATACAGTTTACATCCCTGTGTTTTAGTTTAGTGAAAATAACAACACTAAGGTTGCCAGTTAAGTCCATTTAAGGCTACATGAGTGTTAAGTCTAGTTTTTGCTATTAGAGAGTTGGTGCTTCTGTTAGTTTGTCTTCTGAGCCATCTAGAAGAGCAAATGTGGGAGCTATTTTTGGCTAATAGCTTGCCTTGAAATAGAGTTAAAAGGTCTAGGACTGTTTGACTGCAGAAACTGACCTATAGAGGAAGGAAGTGATTGTTGCCTTTACAATTCAGCCTTGTTAATATTTGAGGAATATTTTCTACATTTATCCAGAGGAAAAAATTAGCACTTTTAAGTAAGCTTGTCAAGACCAAGAAGGTAACAATAATGTTGGGTAGTTGCAAATATCTTCAGATACAATAATTTTTTATCATCCCAAATCGTAGTGAAGTGATTAGAAACCCTTTCAATCCTTATGGTTTTATTTTCCCAACTTGCCAATTTCCACAAATGATGTAAAGAGTAGATACAAGTCAAGAAAACTCAATTTTCTGTCTCCTTGAATGCATTTCTTTTTACAGACTGGTAACACTAAAAGAGGCAGGCCTGATTTAGTTTTTCTACTAGAAGCAGACATTTTTGTTGGTAGGAGGCCAACTGAGAGGCACTCATTTTTGATCAGTCTATGGACTCCTTGATGAATATACAGATGAAGCTGTGGGTAGATGCTGTCCATAACCCTGGGGAAACACAAAGAACTCCATTACACTGTGTGTTTAAAGGACTTTAAGATTTCATCTGTCAATCTTTCAAGTCAAGTGTATCAGTTTACTAGTTCGGAATTTAAAGAAAATAAAGTACTAGTCATTGTATCAACCACTATTGTCTGGTCTTAGACACTGAGCAAATATAATTAATGCTGCCAAGTTTTAACACCCCAGATATTTTTTTTAAATTGCTTTATTTAAACCCATGGTTTACAAAGTTGTTCCTAATAGAGTGTTTCTGGCATACAATGTTCCAACATCAATCCCACTATCAGTGTAAAATTCCCTCTATCATTGTCCCCAGTTTCTCACCCATCATCAAGCCTGCCCCCTTGGCAGCTACAAAGTAATTTATGACGATTATCTGGAAACCATAAAAGAAAATACAACACAAAAGCAAATGGAATATCAAAACATAAATCAATAAGGATCAATTTGTGATAACTTTTATTTCTCAATGGTGTTATTAAAGTCATTGTCTGAGAATTTACTGAGTTATGATTGGTGTTAGTTTAACTTTCTGTTTTATGAAACAGACTGAGCTTGGTGGTTTTCTGTACAAATTGTTAATCAGATTTTCTGTGATCCTACTAGATGGACCCTACTATTAAATATTGAGGTGTCGCTGCCACTTGTGGCCACATGGTCCAGGATCTATGGATCTAGAACAATTTGGTGACTGGAAGAGTTGTAAATCTGGGTTGTTTCTTTAGGAGGGTGTCAGATCTGACTGTGGGCTTCTGTGGCTTCAGGCAGAAAGAGAAATTTGCTCATCCAATTTCAAGAAGGCCCCCAAATTGTCAGCCCAGATCAGTCACTGTGAACATACTCTGGAGTAGTTTTTATAGTAAAGCTGGACCTTTTTCTGCTAGAAAGATGGCAGCTGTGAGAAGGGGCTGCTGTTTTTTCCAGTATTAGGAGGCTGAATATAAAGAAGACATGGCCTGCTCCCATTTTAAGAATATGTAAGATTTGTGAACCCTAGAATGGTCCCACCTCGGAAAATTCAGCTCATCTCAAAGATTTTTGTTGGGCCTTTCTCCCAGAATCTGGGACCCGGATAAATTGAGAGCTTATGAAAAATATCCATCTTTACTTGACCCTTTGCAAACAACCCTCTTTAGGCCAAGACTGCATACTCTTTTTTTGATGTTGTCTTATGCACAGTTTAGCTTCTTCCCCTGAAGCATTCCATCCTAAATCATAATGCTTTGACTACCCTTCAAACATTGCTTCTGTCTCAAAGCTGTAAAGGTAGGGGTTTTCTTCTTTCTTTCCTCTTGTTCTAGTCCACTTTCTGCCTTTCTAAGACCCTGCCCACATTCTTTTCTTTCTAGCAAAACATATTTTATAGAAAACTTTCCTTTCCCAGCCCAAGTCATTCATGATGTATAGCAAATTAAAAAAGAGTCTAGGCTAGTTTTCCAATTTATTGGAAACTGTTGCCTAAGACACTTTGTAGCTCATTTAACTTCCTTTGTCATTTCAGAGAGCAAAGTTGAATGCTGCATTTATGTGTGTGGCTTCCATTGAGCAGAATGATTACAAATGTTTTGAGTTAGTCTTGAATTATGTATTTCATCTGTGAGGTTGGCACATACTTGAAAGCCACAAGCTACTGTTTTCTGAGCTTCTTTACTCTTGAGAAGAAAACTTATATATCGAGTTTGGAAATTATCCAGGAACTGTCCCTCCTAATGCAGCTAAATGTAGATTACAGCTGTTT
Organism: Crocidura indochinensis; assembly: GCA_004027635.1. Lineage (NCBI taxonomy): Eukaryota > Metazoa > Chordata > Mammalia > Eulipotyphla > Soricidae > Crocidura > Crocidura indochinensis. The sequence goes on along the minus strand of PVKC010014406.1, from coordinate 16,101 downwards.
CCTCCAGCAATACCCACACAGACAAAATTTTTCATTTCTTCTTTACAGAGTGTCTCCTCTGCAGAAGTCTGAGATAGTGGATGTGGTTAAGAAGAGGGTAAAAGCCATCACTCTCGCCATTGGGGATGGTGCCAATGACGTTGGAATGATCCAGACGGCCCATGTGGGTGTAGGAATCAGCGGGAACGAGGGCATGCAAGCGACCAACAACTCGGATTATGCCATTGCACAGGTCAGAGGTGTGTCTGTTGATGGAAAAGTGAGATCAATGTGAAGAACTGGCTGCTGCTAAACCAAAGAATTCTGCCTTAAACTCAACCTTTTGAGTTTGCTGTCTAGATCAAGGCACCAGTATATTTGATTTATCTATAGTTCTCATTTTGGGTAGTTTTGAAATTCCTGTTCTGCAGGGTTTGGGGGCCAGTTATGTTGTGGATGAGCTTTCTGTCAGCTAAGCAAATATTTTTTATCCCTGAATGATAGATCCTTAAATAGATCCCTAATAATAGGAATATCTTATCTTCAACTCCCACATGACTGCATGTACTTTCCCGAATGCCATGTTCCATTAATAGGAACTGCTTATCACATTTAATTCTCCGCAGTGCTCACACTATATGTCACCTCTTTCAGAGGCTTGAACAGTCTCTTGTCAGTGTTTAAGGTCAGGAAAAAGGCCTCATAGAGATGACCATTGTGCTGCCTAAAACCAATGCTCTAGAATGAATTGTCAAGAGCATAATCTATGCTTGGGTTTAATTATCCTGTGGTCAGGAGCAAATGACTTTATACAGTTCAGCTAAGTTCAGTTCATTTTTCTCTGGATCAAATTCTTGCATGTATGGAGCTCCTGTTTTATTTGTAGCCTATAGAGTCAGAGCTGAAGATGAAAGAAAGGAAAGACTATTTCTGATTCCAAAATAAAGAATAGCCAATCTTCCAAATCCTAGGGTTCACTCTAGATCACTTGATTCTTGTTCATCCAGAAAACAGACAGATCACAATGAACTCTAGTAATTTCCTCCTATCCCCAGATTGCAACAATTTTTGATTGTATGTCTGCTTACTAGCTGGTTAGCTGGCATTCCCTCATGCTTCTCTAATATTTATTCTTGGGGTGGGGGGGGATTTGCTAAACTTAATCATATAAACAAACACAGGAAATAATAGCTTTTACTCTCTTTATGCTGAGACTCCAGAGTAGCAGGCTGATTTTCTGCTATGCTGAGGCTTCATCTCCCTAGATTAAGTTGGTGGTAAGAGGGGGGGAAAACTCTGCATTACATCACATTGAACAAACTCTCCCAGTTCATGATTACAAAAGGGCAGATAGGAATTACAAAGTCCTGAAGACTGAAAAGTGCTCGGAAATCTATCTCATTCCTTACTGGATTTCAAATCAGTTTTCAAGACAATTGCTCAAGTAGGTAGTAGAAGAAATTCGAGTTTTACAGATGAGAAAGCAGGGATTTCTTCACATGAGGGGCCAGGCTCAAGTCTGAGACTTCAGGGCTTTGGGACTCCAGACCAGCACATGACTTAGGAGAATGGCCCCAAACACCTGCTGCTTTGCTTTCCTGAGTCGACTGTCCAAGGCTCATGGGACACAGGCTTCCTGTAGCCTGTCAGCAACTATAGATGTTATACACCCCAACATTATTAAATATTTGAGTTATAGCATCATCGAGCTCAAAGGGATTTTTAGAGGTTTCCTAGGAGTTCCAGGCAAATATTTGCCTGCCTTTTTCTTGAAAATGTCTAGGGAAGGGCAATTCCATGGTCTGCTTTATTGAAACTGCATACTAATGATAGGTTGAACCTGGAGTAGTACTCATTTTAAATTAAAAGCATCAAAGGACCATGGAAAGGGGCTTTATATCTCTGGGGCTTTCTTGCTTCTCCGTGTGTCCTAGGCACCTCAGCCAATGGCCCTGCTAAGTGGCCACCTGTGTCTGTAGACTGGAGTTTCTCTTGTATTGTTCATTGAGTTAGCAATTAAGACACATCATTGTTCCTCCTCCTCAAACCCTCCACACCCTTACTTGCCTCCTCTTGCTTAATTAGTAAGTGGGAAAAGCCATATACCCTTTGCCTCCTGTGAAATATGAGTGTCTTTGGTTGCAGTGAACACTGTGATCAGTGTATTTTTAGTGCACAGTTGATTTATGTATGAGAAAGTACTCTTTCAGGTTAATTCATAGACTTTCCTCAGGGAAAATGGTGAGGCAACCAGAGTGCTGCTTCCACATCTTACTGCCAACCTATACCTTCTCTCCAGTGAAGGCCCGGCTTTTCTGCCTTGCCCATGAATAGCATGTAAGAGAAACCTATGCAATCTGTCCTTCCAGCATCAAGTTTCTGTTTGTGAGAAAGAATGATTCCTACTACCCTTTTCATGTGTTTGGAATGGCCTCATGAAAAGAGCATTTTGATTTAGGATGCTTCTCCTCCCATCCCTTGCACTTCCTGAAAACAAATCCTTGTAGCACTAAAGGGGAGGCTTTCTGGATGATTCCAGCAGATGTCCTCTGTGTCCATTGAAGTTTGTTGTGGTGGGGTGGGGATGGTTCCAGGTCAAATAAAAACTTTATTTTATAGTGTTAAGCTAGTCACTTTATGATTCTCCAATCCACCTTTGGTGTTCTTAATAAGTCTTTATGGGAAAATTTACTTTTCCAGGTGCCCAACTTCTTCCATTTTTCAGTCATCATTTGGCTTTTAAAGTACAGGAATGAAGGGGATAAGTCTAACTCTCTTCTTGTGGAGAAGCTTGTTGATCTGTGAGGTCATAGGAATTAATTTTCCATCTTTAGTACTAATGATATTGTAATTTTAGAGCCATTGGGATCAGTTTTTTAATGTCAAAAGTGATCTGAAGTTGTATGCATGCATGTATGTATGCATGTATGTACATATGTGTGTGTTTTGGGGGGGTTATAGTACAGAATGTTTTTAAAGCATGTCTCTAATTCTGTTTAGAGATCTTTACCAGGAGGATGGCAGAATTTGAGCTCATGGTCTACCCTATGACTTAGCAGGGAATTAATGTTTTAGTTTGAGCCAAACTAACTCAAACACCTGGATTCTGAATGCAAACCTGAAATTAACAAGGAGAGAGAAGAAGGAGGACAGGAGAGTGAACAACAGCTGGGGACTGCAGTAGAGAGATAGTGATTCTTTGATGGCAAGTGCAGTGTGATAATATTTTTAAAAGGTATTTAATTTTACTAACTAAAAGATAGAAAATGTTGGAAACCAACATTATCTTGATAAGAATATTTTAGTAAACTTTGTTGGAGGAAGTGGACACTGGTGAAGAGGCTGATGTTGGAATACTGTATGCCTGAAAATAATGAATAACTTTGTAACTCAGTAATCTACTAATTAAAATGTATAATATATATCATAGGAATATTTTACTTTAAGTCAATAAAAGGGAAGTCAATAGGCTAACAATGCACATAAACTATGATTTAAGCAAAATTAAAAGAATTTTTTAAACGAACACACTAACACTCTATAATAAAACTCAATAGCTTTTCCAACTTTTAGCTTCTTCTTTTGGCTTTTTCTTATTAGTGAAATAAGTTTTTTTATTAAATAAAATTTACTAAGAGAGTCCTGAGTAAGAAAAACAGGAATATATATGCTCAAGAGAGCATGTTTTCTCCCGAGTGGAAAAAGAGAAGGGAATGTGGTCCAGGTCAATAGGACTTCAAAGGACTGCTCTTGCTTTGCATGCAGCTAACTTAGGTTTGTTTTCCAGCACTTCAGATGGTTTCCTGAACCTGCAGGCATGTTGCCTGAGTAGTGTAGAATCACAGGTCAGCCCTTGGCACCTTTGAGTATGATCCCACAGAAAGAGAGGCAGAGACAGAAGGAAATGTTCAAGGGAGAACACAGGTTTGAAAGAGCAAGGCTGTTCATAATACTTTTGGGACCTTAGTGAAATAGGACACAGAAGAGCCAGATTATGGGGAATGTGAATAGTATTTGCTATACTCCTATGACAGTCTGTGTGTGCATTTCATGATTACAATATATTCTGATATTTCTGAGTATTTCAAACTGCAAGAGTCTGATACAAGTCTCAATTTAGTTGTTGATAGATGTTTGATGGGTTTTGTTTTTCCTGATGGCATGGCCCTCAGGCAGGAGATGGCTCTGTATCAGATAGGGGCCTAAAAGAAAGGCAGAAAAAAGTGAGTATAAAATGTGAAGGCAAAATTCTGTTTGTCTGTATTTCTTTGAGCATATATATACTTGGGAGTGGATTGTTTTATTATTTTTATTTTGGGACCACCCCCAGCTGTGTTTAGTGCTTACTCCTGGATCTTTGTTAAGGAATTATTCCTAGAGGGCTTGAGGGATCTCAGGAAATAAAATACACTGTACTATCACTCTGTCCCAGTATATTTGTTTTAAACCAACAGGTTAACAAGCTGACAGTGACCATGGGTCATGCATTTCAGATAGTCCTTTCTTTGAAAGGACATTAGGACAGAGTGTCTATGCTGTTTGTTCCAAACTATCATCATAGTTAGTGGAATGGAGGAGGCCCACTGCATCTTCAATAATTAAGACACTAGGCTTTTGCATAACAAAATTGTATGACAAGAGTAAAGTTCTGTAGCATGTTTGGTTAAAACTAACAACTCTGTAGATTTAAGGATATTACTGGTTATTACTCAGCACTGAATCTCTGCCTGTATGGAGCATTTTTCTGGAGTGAACTTTAGAAACAGGCTTTCTTCTCATGCTCCCTTGTCTCTGCTGTGAAGCTGTATTCCAGATACAGGACTCTTCTGATATTGTTTTTTTCTTCTTGCAGTTTTCCTACTTAGAGAAGCTCCTGCTGGTTCATGGTGCATGGAGTTACAATAGGGTGACCAAGTGCATCCTGTACTGTTTCTACAAGAACGTGGTCCTCTACATTATTGAGGTAAGCAAGGCTTTTCTTTGTCCTTAAGAAGGTGCCTTTTTTTAGACTGCACCTTTAGGTATTGAAGATGAAGTCAAGGTCTGGTTTTGTGATTGCGGAATTAAATAAAATGACCCTTGGGTACATATTGAAGCTGGGGACACCTGTCCATCTCCCCCATGTTGCATAACAAAGATTTGACTTTTTCATCTTTCTTTGTATAGCTGCCTACTTCTCCAGTGTGCCCATATATGGACAAAGGCTATCTTGATTCCACTCTGACTTCTGACTCCTCCTCTTTTTTCCTGTCATTGGCACAAGTAGAATATCCCCATCACTTCCGTTATTCTCTTACTGGGGAAGTTAAAGCTCAATAGATATCATTCAAGAATCTCTGTAGTAATGAGATATATCTAAGACAATCTATCCCACTTTTTGCTGGATTGAATGAAGTCTGGTTACTTGCTGCATTTCTTGGGCAAGCCATTGCTTCTGGGACATTGGGATGCTATCACATAATGGGCGTGGAACAGTAAAGCCATTAAATATATCTTAATAAGCTTGTGTGTTGATGCAACACTTGTGGTCAATTTTTTTCTTTTAATGCTGTGATTTGTGGCCATAGTGAAAACAGAGAGTAGGGCATTTGCCTGCATGTGGACAACTGGGGTTCCATCACTGGCATCCCATATGGTCCCTCGAGCCTGCCAGCAGTGATTTCTGAGCACAGAGCTAGAAGTAACCATTGAGTGCCACTGGGTGTGGCCCACAAATAAAGAAAAAGGCTGTGATTTCAATATAATAAAATGCAGTGTGTTTTAGAGAAATCAGAGCAGGGGTGGGGTAGGGATTGATGACACTTGGATAACAAAAGCCACCATTTGAGACTAAGAGTTAACAATTTAAAATGCCCCTGTTTGACTTGAGGGTAAGAGGGGACATGGAGATAACAGTCCAACACGTAAGGCTACCATAATGGAGAAGTCACTCTTCTTGCTCCTCCAAGATAAGTTAGGGGGTTGAGAAAAAGTGCAGATGTTAAGTGTAATATTTATCAGTAAGGTCCAGACTGAGAATGAAAAAGAAAATTGAGTGCTAATAGTATTTCTGAACAGTGTCTGGCTGTCACACTTTCACATCAAACCTGCCTCTCAGGACCAAGTCACAGACATCCACCATTGAAATCCAGATAAGACACAAGATTTGGTCTTCATTCTGGGATTTATGCTCAAGATTAATGTCTCTCTGCATTCTCTTCTGAAAGTATCCTTTTTGTTTGTTTTGGTTTTTGTTTGTTTGGGGGCCATATCTGACAGTGCTCAGGGCTTATTCCTGGCTTTGTTCATAAATTACTTCTGATAGGCTCAAGGGTCATATGGGATACTGGGGAACAAACCTAACCTGGGTTGACCACGTGCAAGGCAAATGGCCTCCTCTCTGTGCTATCTTTGTACAGGAATTTAAAATACATACATAAATAAATACAAAAAAGTAGCTGTGTGTTCTTCTCCTGTGTGCCCATATATGGGTAAAGGCTAACTTGATTCTGCTCTGCCTCCTGTTTTCTCCTCTTTTTTTCCTGTCATTGGCACCAATAGAATATCCCCATCATTTCCATTATTCTCTTACTGGGGAAGTTAGAACTCAGTAGATGAAGAGTTAGAACTCAGTAGATCTGGTCTCTGAAAGCATCTTATTTTTTTAAATAATTATTTTAGGTAATTCTCTCAGAAATCTGCAGGCTCACCTTTAATCCCAGTCTGGATGAGCCTAGGGGAAAGTAGGAATGCACTTTATGTTTGAATTGAAAGGGAATACCAGCCAACTCAACCCTCCCTTTTAAGAACTATTATGCTAGAGAGGTGTGACTTTTGAAACCTAATATCAAGGCAGATTTCCAAATGTGTCTAGAATTGAGGAAGCTGCACTGTGCAGAGAAATAGAAAAGCTATGTTAATCATATAGGGTGTTACATTGTACTGTTTGGGGTTATATTTCTGTCTGTTAGGGATTACATTGCATCTGATTTCTCAACTCTTGACCAAAATAATAACCAAGATATATTTCAGCTTCTACTTAGGTGGTCCCTTAACTGCGCTCATATCATTGAACAAGTGTTTTGCATGCAGGAACTGGAATTGCATAGTCCCATAAGTACGCCAGGAGAAGTTCCCTAAGTTCCAAGCCAGGAGTTGCGAAAGGTTACTGTAACTTCTTTATCAAAGTATGTGCCAGTTCTCATTAAATAACTAAGAGCATATGTAGTGGTTTGTGCTACGCATCTACTTAAACTAGTTAATGTAGACTTTTCCAAAGTGGTAGCTCAGATTGCTCACTGTCCAAAGCTGATCAGAAAAAAAGTGAGCATCTGAGTTGCGATGTATTTTTCTAATTTGCATAAAGGACTGACAACTCCGCAAGCGGAGTATGGTTTCCTTTGTAAACAGAAGACTTCTTACCTTTTACATAAATGCATCATGTGAGTTGGTGGAAATCTGATTCTTAAAGAAGAAGGTCTCAAAAGAGAGGTTGAAATCCTGAGGGTGACCTATTCTTCCTCATTTGAAAAACTCTGTTTGATGTGTTTCCTTTTGTGGGAAATCAGCAAATAGGGGATCTCTATGAAGAAAAGGCCCCACAGTGTTGGGATCATGATAGACATGGAGATGTACTTGCCATTTTATTCAGTAGAGTTAGATTAAATAGTAATTGTTAAAAAAAAGTTTCATCCAAGATTTCTTTGTGCTTTTATTACTTGTATTAGTGCACCCAGAGGAAGTCCTATTAGATATTCTATGGAATGGTTTGAACACTTTTTTGTCTTGTTCCTACTCTCTTAAAATTCCTCTATAGCACTAATGTTAGTTCCCTCTTTCTTGCCACAATTTCTGCATCTCTATGATAGAATTCATTCCTCCTTGTCACATGGGGGTCATCTATAATTTGCTTGTGACCAAATCATTGGAATCTTTGTTCCCATGTGCCATTTCAAGTTCCATATGTATTTTAAATTCCTAAAGCTACTGGCTTCTCAGCATTTCTTACTAATCTGTTTTCCCTCATAATCCTCAATTTTTTGAGGATGAAAGTCAGGTCAGCTGCATGCAAGGCAAAGACATTATCCACTGCATGATATCTCCAGATATAGCTCCATTTTCTTTAAATTCTTACAAGATAGACATTTGTTTATGGTCTTTCTGAACTAATCTAGAATTAATTTAAAACTTTAATAACACTATGGTTCTATTAGAGAAATAATAGGAGTATTAATCTTCAATGAAAAATTTACAATATGGATCTTTTGTAAACTTTGGTCCAACCAAGAAAATAGGCTAAATTGTAATTGAAACAGAGATGGGATTTTGAAACTATGGGGATTAATCAGTGCTTAATATAAAATACCCATAAATTATAGATATTTATAAGAAAATGTGGCAGCATATAAAATACATTTGGCAGCATATAAAATACATTTAAATGTTTGCTTTAGGGTCATTAAACCGGTGTGGGATGAAAGCCAGGAAACAAAATGTATATTTAACAAAGAGGGGTGGATTTATTGTCAGGTTTAGGAAATAGATATTATAAGGCCATATTAATATTAAAGTAAAAATAAAACCAAACCAGCAGAATTTAATGGAGTTAATACTTGTCAATATATAGCACACATAAAAAAATTTGTAAGACGCCTGTATTTATAATACTATTACAGAAAGGGTTTACCAGCATTTCATCTTTTGCATTTCATTCTTAATGAACTGAATTGTGGATTGTATTTAAATTGGCATTATTGTTTTAAAAACTAAGTAAAATGGTAGAGGAGTACTTGGGGCTTAAGTGAATGAAATATTTTCTATAACTTAAACCCAACTACAGATATGTTTGTAGTCATGGTGCTTAAATAAATATATTATGAAAGTCAAAAATTTTTAATGCATGCATATTCTCTTTAGTTTTATAGAGCTTTTTTCCTATTGATCTCTGGGAGGTTTTCTCTACTTGTTCTCTATTTATCAGATCATTCTTATTTATTGAACATAGTTATGTCTAAATTGTCAAGCACTCCTTCATATATTTTTTATCTGGTTGGCATCATGTTTGTGGAACCTCAATTAGATGTTATTGTTCACAGATGCTGCATATTTGTCTGCCATATTCCAAATTAGAATATACTTCCTGTGGTATCCAGGCCTATTGATTTCCTTTATATAGAATTTAATATAAAGTAGATGTTTTAGAACATGATTAAAATGTGTGCAATGATCTTTTCCTATGCTTTTTATTTGTTTTGGGGGGGGCACACCCAGTGATGCTCTGAGGTTACTTGTAGCTTGGGGCACTATATAGGATGCTGGGGGAATTGAACGAAGGTCCGTCCAGTGTCAGCCACATGCAAGGCAAATGTCCTACTGCTGCACCATAACTCTGGCCCCTCCCTGTGCTTGGATATGATGTATAATTTAAATATATCTCAAAAATAAATTTGTTTAGTTCTTTACATGTAAGAAATCTCTTTTGGTAGAAGACAAAATTCCTTTTTTTTTTTTTTGTTGGGTCACACCCAATGATGCTTAGAGGTTACTCTTGGCTATGCACTCAGAAATAGCTCCTGGCTTGGGACACCAGGGATCGAGACGAGGTCCGTCCTGGGTCAGCTGTATGCAAGGCAATTGCCCTACTGCTGCTTCACCATCTCTTCAGCCCCTGCAAAGCTTTTCCTTTCTGCCCTGTCAAAGGAGACTTAATGTTTCTGACAGAGATTTATTATTTGAGGGACTAGCCTTACAGTCAAACAATTAATGTTAGCATGATAATAGGTAAAATTGAAATGAGAAACACAATGTATGGACATTTCTCTAAAGGTTGTAGGTTCATAAAAGACAAAAACAAACTTGTAAAAGACAGAATCAAGGCTTAATTATATAATTCAAAGAAGGGGAGCACATGTTTGGCATATTAGAATTCTAGGTTGTTCCCTGGCACCATAAGAGTTATCAAGTACTGTTAAGAGTAGCCCTGTCTACTCACCCTAGCACAACTAGGTGTGGCCCAAAAGAAATAATTTATTTTCTATTACAATTTTTTTATATTTAGAGTTGATCACCTACTCTATGATGGACCAAATTTTAAGTCCAAGGTTCCTAGGACTAATTAAAAAAATGTTCCCTGGGGCCCGGGAGATAGCATGGAGGTAAGGCGTTTGCCTTTCATGCAAAAGGTCATCGGTTCGAATCCCGGTGCCCCATATGGTCCCCCGTGCCTGCCAGGAGCAATTTCTGAGCATGGAGCCAGGAATAACCCCTGAGCACTGCTGGATGTAACCCAAAAACCAAAAAAAAAAAAATGTTCCCTATTTAATGGCTAGGGGAAGGTAAGTACAGTGTTTAAAAAGTTTTGATAACTGAGTTGTTACCATCTTCAATGCAAAAGCACCCCTGCTTGTAAAGTGAGCTCCTGTTTTCCTGAGTAATCCCCTCTTGCACTGATAGTTGTTAAGCAATTATTACAGTTGCAATATGTTAGAAGGAAATTGTTTCAAAAAGGTTTTCTCCCTAAGTAATTTCAAATTTGGATAGAACTAAAAACAAAACAATTCTGAATTGCCCTTTCTTTGTCTCCTGGTTCATTTTCAAAGCCAAGTGTTCTTGGAATATGTCAATGAGATGAAAGGGACCAAACCCTTGCTCTTGGAATTGAGTAGTAGATGCAAATAACAAGTCCTGTGTGTACATACAGTGTAATGTGCAGTGAGAATTCTCATAAGGGCTCTTTTACATCCATGGGGGGGCTGGGGCTTCAGGTTTCCAGCATGAAATGACTCCAGATCTGAAGGATGCATACATGCTGATCAAGTGACAGGGCAGGGAGAAAAGGGTTAGGTCAGTCTGCCTGAGAGAGGCCTGCACCTGTCTTTCCCATTCTAACCTCTCTTTTTATTCCAGTTCTGTGATAAATGTCTCAAGGCAGCTGGGCCTTTCTTAAACAGAGAAGAAGTGCAGTTTCCTGGGGTTTTATGTTTCAGAAGGAAAGTGGCTGCAGAACAAGTTAGACAGGCTCGCAGGAATGCTGTCTTGAAGCTGAGTGGATTGCTGCTGGTTTGCACACTAGGATCTCATTAGCCAAAGTGGAGTGGGGAGGGGTGACAGGGAGGAGTCCTGATGAAGCCAGAAAAAGTTTATAAATCTAGAGGTTTCCCAACAAAACACACTATTACTTTAATTTTATAAAAATAGACTTACTACCTGTGTCACCATATGTTTTTAATGCTTTACCTAAAAGGGTCATTAAAAATGCAAAACTATCATTTTAAATTTTTATTTAGTCATAAATAAAAGATGGCTTAAAATTTGGGCCTCTAGTCTCACTCATCTATGGGTTTTAAGAAAATAAAAATCATCTTTGCAATAATCCTCAGAGAAAATGAGAGGAGTGCTGGAACTTCCAGCTCACTTCATGAAGCTCACCAGAACGAGTGGTGAGTGCAGTTATAGAAATAACTACACTGAAAACTACCATAATCATGTGAATGAATGATGGAACTGGAAAGCCTGTCTAAAGTACAGGTGGGGGTGGGGTGGGATAGAGGGAGATTTGGGACATTGGTGTTGGGAATGTTGCACTGGTGAAACCTAATCACAATCATATTTGTAATCAAGATGTTTAAATAAAGAAAAAAAAGAAAAAATTTGGGCCTCTAACTCCATAAAATTGAACATTTATGTAATTTTTAAAAAGTCAATGACCAAACCAAAATTTGTGGAGAAGGACAAGCTTATTCTAAAAGTCAAGTGAAACTTTAAGAGGTATGATCTGTGGCTGAGCTGGGCTTTATTTCCTCACACATTTATTCTCCCTTCCTGGTGTTTGTTGCTTCAGAAGCAGTGAGACAGCCGGCATGTTTCAAACACAGCTCATCATCACCTGCATAGATATTTGTAGACTCCAACTTACTTAAAATCCTATAGCTCACAGAGATAAAATCCACAGAAGAGATGCTGTACACTTGTACAGACTTTAGTACTGGATTTTCTTGGGGATGAACTAACTTCTTGTTAGCCAGTCACCTGTGACAATATATTTGAGACTGTGTCTCCCTGCAGAACCTAATACATAAGTACTCTACAGATGGTAACACTTTGAGTACATTGTCAGTAGTGACAAATAGCTTTGGTTCTGTTTTAGTTTTGAGATCACACTTGGTGCTGCTCAGAGCTTACTCCTAGTCTATACTCAGGAATCAATCTTGGCGAGCTCAAGGGACCACATAAAATGCCAGGGTCAACTTTTCTTTTCTTTTTCTTTTTTTTCTTTTTTTAAGTACCATGACTACAAACATGATTATAGTTAGGTTACAGTCACAAACAGAACATCCCCCTTCACCAGTGTAACATTCCCCCCTCCCAATGCCCTCCTCTCTCCTTCCCATCCCCTGTCTGTATTCGAGACAGGCATTCTACTACAGTTATTTGTTTTTAAGTTCAATAAACTGTTTTTCTTAAAGAATAAGTGTTAAAGAAAACAATAGTAAAGGTGTGACAGTGGCAATTGCCATTGTTTGCATAGGTCCAGAAAAATATGGGAAAACCGGGGAAAAAAATACTTGGCCTGATTACAAGAAGGCCTCACCCCAGAAGTTTATTGGCATGAGACCAACTCTGGGCTCCAGGCATACCAGTCTGTCCAACCCAAGTCATTCTCCGTGGTGCAGGTAAAACTTCTTCACATTTTAGCTATTTTTAGTATCAGGTTTCTATATTTAATGATTCTGGATTCTATGCATTTCTTTCATCAAAGTCAGGCTGATGTGGAGCATCCTCTAATTTCAGCACACCATTAGATGCTGAGCAATCTGCCCTACAAGCAGGTTGTTGCTGAGTTGTCTGGGTGTTGAGAGCACTCTTTGGAGTAAGTCAATGTCAGAGCAGTGGTAGGTCTTCCCTGGTAGAGGTTTGCATCCTGGTAAAGTTATAGACAATTGTGGTTGTTTCCATAGATGGTGTCCATTTTTCAGGGGTGTATAGGCAATGCCCATTCTTCTGAGACCTTTTGCAGGCAGCCAGCACCTCTAAACAGCTTCTTCGTGGAGTCCGAGAGCCTTTCACGGGGAGAGAGTGGGAACACGAAGTAGACAGAAAAACGGAATATTATTGCAGAAATGAATTTCCACACACGATGTGTGTCTAAGAAGATGAAGACAAATTTATTTTTCTGCTGGGTGACTTTTAAGGTTGAACTCTGGAATGCAGAGTGTGATTTTTGGGAGATCAAAGAAAGTGGAGATGGTTGGGGAGCACAATGCAAGGGCATAGCTAAAATCTGCATATTAAAGAACCAATACTGAGGGTGAAAAGAAGTTCTGTTGTGGGTTTGTTTTTGTTTTGGGTAAGCAGGAGAAACCAGGTAAGTTTCAGGGAAGTGGGAAGAGAGAAATGTTTTAGAGTTTTGGGGAAAAACTGAAAATTGCTTTCATCCTGAGCTGAGTTTTGGGGGGAAAATGATCTTGGTGCCAAGGTAGCACAGATCAGAGAAAACTGGTCAGTTGGAAACTTTTGGTGGGAATTTGAATTTCCTTTGTTAGAAAGAAATACTGAGGCCTGATTTCTAATAATGGTCTAAAATAAAGAGAGAGATAGTCACAGCCACATTTAGAATTATAGCCAAGTAATCCACGCAAAAGGGTCAACTGATTTGACTATTCTTAAGTGGGTCTTTTTGGCAAAATAATTCTTCTTTTCAGGAGTGCACTACACCTGAGAAGGTTGAAGAGCACTTCTGATGTCTGCCTTTCCTGAGTGGGGTGTAACAGTCTGGGTGTTGAGAGCACTCTTTGGAGTAAGTCAATGCCAGAGCAGTGGTAGGTCTTCCCTGGTAGAGATTTGCATCCTGGTAAAGTTGTAGACAATTGTGGTTGTTTCCATAGATGGTATCCATTGTTCAGGGGTGTATAGGCAATGCCCATACTTCTGAGGCCTAACCCAAATTATTATGCCAATGTTCAGGGTAAAAAAACTTAACTTCATTACCAAATTTGTGTTCCCATCTCTATTAGGTAAGAACTTGTTTGCATATATATTATTTCCCAATTTTAATGTACCTATGCAAAGAGAAAAGGTGCCACAAGATATTGTTGGTGTATTTGGGGGCTGACGGATCAAGTCCAACATTTCCCGTAACTTGGTTCAAGCATAAATTCTATACAAAGATACTCTTCTACCAGTATTGCTTATAAAACAGATCTCAAAGGGGAAGAAGCAAACAAACAATTGAATAAAAAAACCAGTGGGCAAAATTGTCACTAGATAAGAGTATATTCAAAAAAGAGTTATAGATGTTAAGGGAATGCATCTGAGATATACAAAGGACATACACCTGTGCCTTTTATGTTTTAGAATAGTTGAGAGTCAGGGTGTTGTTTCCGAGACACCACTTTGGTCTGTGATTTGGCCAAGTGAAGAGCGCATGGAGCCATGTCATCCCCATGTTGACTGCTGAAGCTTCTGACTCCCGAGAGGCTTTTGCTTCATAATTGTTGGAAGCCGGAAGTTCACCAGTCCCCTTCCTGCCCCATACAGGAACAAGGAAGCTTGGGGTCTCCTTTAAACTGCTGCTTGTCAGAACCCTCTTGCTAAAATTCTGATCAGGTGGCCAGGGCGTAACCGTGGGGACCCGGAGGAAGGAGAGAAAAGGCTGTGGGGGACATCCGAGGCTGCATCTTCCCCTAAACTTGGCCAAAATGCCAACCTTATGGAGCCATGTCATCCCCGTGTTGCCTGCTGAAGTTTCTTACTCCCTGAGAGGCATTTGCTTCCTAATTGCTGGAAGACAGAAGTTCACCAGTCCCTTACCTGCCCCCTGCAGGAATGGGGAAGCCTGGGGTCTCCTTTAAACTGCTCTTTGCTGAACCCACTTGCTGAGACCCTGAGCAGGCAGCCAGGGGTAACCTTGGGGACCAGTAAGAAGGAGAGAAAAGGCTGTGGAGGGCAGCCGAGGCTGCATCTTCCCCTAAGCTTGGCAAAAAAGCCTACCACATGGAGACATGTCGTCATCATGTTGCCTGCTGAAGCTTCCGACTCCCCCCCCAAAATATTACTGTGAAAGATATGCAATACACCTTGGACAAAACAAAAATCATTAGTACAAAAAATGGTTAAATGTGGGGTAATAGGAGGTGGAAATGAGGAGAAAAGGAATAAAATGAGCTTCTGGGTGGCGTTTTGAATATGACAGATTAAACCCAATAAAATATTTTTCTGGACAGGGTTAGTAAGGAAACTTGCCTTTGACTTCCTGAAGCCAGAACCTCTTGTGCTGCCATTCCATGCTGGCAAAAATTCCTGGCTCCCAGGAAGGAAAGAGATCTTTCAAGAGCTGGAAGCCCAGAAGTTCAAGCCCCCACCTGAACACTTTCTCCAGAGCTAGGTAGGAAATAGAGAAAGCCTGGGGTAACCTTTAAGCTCCTCGTCAGGACGCACATCACTGATTCCCAAGTGTGTGGCCCAGGAGAAGCCCTGGAGTTCCTGAGGAAGGAGGTGGAAGGCTGCTGTGGTGACCCAAGCCCCGCACCTCTCTTATACCTGGTTAGAAAGGCCTTTGGCATGGCGGAGGCCTGCCAAGCCCCATGCTGGCAAAAAATCCCAGCTCCCAGGAATGAAAGAGAACCTTCAAGAGATGAAAGCCCAGAATTTCAAAGCCCGCACCCTCTGGAGTCAGGTCTATTTTATTTTATTTTATTTTTTTGTTTTAGGGCCACACCCAGCAGTGCTCAGGGGTTATTACTGGCTCTGTGCTCAGAAATCACTCTGGCAAGCTCAGGGTACCATATGGGATGCCGGGAATAGAGCCCAGCTTCTTTACCATTCTAGGAGTTCTGTTCCATCATTGTTGTACCAGTGTTCTATAATAAATGTTCTTAATTTTTGCTCAAGTCCTAGGCTGAAGCCTAGGATAGAATCTTCATTATGGTTTCAGAAGTTCTGCTCAGTCTCCATTATCAAAGTCAGATCTCTGTAATTAGAGAACATGATTTTTGTACAAGTCCTAGCCTAAAGCCTAGGATAGGGTTTTTCTTTTTTTTTTTTTCTTCTTTTTTCTTTTTGGGTCACACCCGGCAGTGCTCAGGGGTTACTCCTGGCTCCATGCTCAGAAATCGCTCCTGGCAGGCACGGGGGACCATATGGGGC
>PVKC010014405.1:0-22178 GCA_004027635.1 Crocidura indochinensis | reverse complement strand
GAACAGAGAAGAGATGCATATATTACAGAGGGAAA
The DNA here is from genome assembly GCA_004027635.1 of Crocidura indochinensis. NCBI lineage: Eukaryota > Metazoa > Chordata > Mammalia > Eulipotyphla > Soricidae > Crocidura > Crocidura indochinensis. The sequence goes on along the minus strand of PVKC010014405.1, from coordinate 22,143 downwards.
AAAGAAAATAAAAAACTACAGCAAGATGGAAATATTGAAAATGCCTACATTAAGAGATTTGAATCCTTCACCTGTTTTTTTCTTAACAAGATGTATATATTTAGGGTCATAGATAGAGATGCACATGCCTTCCATCTCATAGACCCTGGTTTGAAACCCTGCACCACAATATGCCCCAGCACCATCTGAAGTCACTCCTAAGCAGAGAATCAGAAACAACCTCTAAGAACTTCCAGGTATGACCAACCCACTCCAAAACAAAACAAAAAAAGGTATGTGTGGTGAATGAAAACTAGACTTTGATGGAGTTGATAATGCAGGATCGTCCTCCTCTGACTATTGTGAAAATTCAGTTATATATCTGCAAAATTCCACCACCTCTACAAATCAGATTGTTTAGTAAATAGCAGTTCTGTCTCATCTAGTAGTTCTGAAAATGCATAACTACTAGATGAGAGTCCAGATGTCAGATACCCCAGCAATTTATGGTTATAATCATAATTTATAGAAATTATTGTTGACATACATTCCAGATGTAGAAAAAGATATTTTTTCCAAATGAAGTTGTCCTCATTGCTCTGTGGAAGATGAGGTCAAGTGAGGAGCTTGGACCCAAATGTTGGCCCTGAATCTATGTTATTACACGCAACTCCCGCTTTTCCTTACTCTATCTTCAAGAGTCCCCTTAAGAACTTCACATGTGGGGCTAGAGAGATAGCACAGCAGTGAGGCATTTGCCTTGCATGTGGCTGACTCAGGAGGGACCAGTTCATTTCCCAGCATCTCATATGATCCCCCAGCCAGCCAGGGGTGACTTCTGAGTGTAGAGCCAGGAGTAAACCCTGAGCACTGCCAGCTGTAGTCCAACAATGAATCAATAAATCAATGAATAAAGTGAAGGGTGTTGTACACTATTGTATATGACTGTAACTCAGTCATGAACAACTTTGCAACTGCTATGAAACTACTATATTGTAAATAACCTGATAAACCACTGTGTTTAAATAAATTAATTTAAAAAAAAAAGAACATCACCTGTAACTGGTGAGCCTTGAGGTTTATTCCAACAGGGATAACCAGGAAGTCAGGATGCAAGTTTGCTCATTTGGCCCAGAACCGAAAAACTAACACCCGTGTTAGCATAAGTCAATGGAAAACCTCCGGACATAGTTGGGGACCATTTTTCACGTATTTCAAAAACACCATCAAGCTGCACAGAGAAGACAAGGACTTCATGGGTCCCTGAGTGATCTCATACCCTTTAGAGGAGGAGGCTCAGAGGACTTCTCGTGCCATTGTGGCTTTTGCTCAAGAAACATGCTTTGTTGCATCTGATAAACATTAAGCTGTGGGTTGTGTAAAAAAAAATGAACTAGAAAGAGATGCAATGCAGTTACCTTTGCCCACTGCCTCAGTTTGGGGAGAAGAATGCTTTGTCCTGAAAATATGAATTCTGCAGTTTCTCTTTTATCAAAGTGCATACTTGAAGAGGAGCCCCGGGTAGACGACTTGTTGCCATCGCCCACATTTCCTGGGGAACTCCTTGGGATAGGGAGGAAGATTCCAGAGTTAAGAACTGCAGCTCTTAATCTTCCATGTGGTTAGTTGTTGCAGAAAAGAAAGTAGGGGATCAGCCATGATCCCAGCAATCTGCCCATTTTGAGAGCAAATTCTACTCCCTACTATGCCTTTGTGAATTTTCAGAAACCCATGTCCAGAACAATTTTCCAGTGTTTCTGTCCTGATAGCTCCCACCCACTCTCATTTTTTTCTCCTACCTCAAGATGGCTTTACATCTGAGATCCGGATACTTCTTTGATTGTTTCCAGCCTGATAAAACCTAGGAAAATGAATGGCTTTGGGACCAGAATAATAGTATACAGTGGGAAAAATGTTTGACTTGTATGCAGCCAACTCAAATTCAATCCCCAACATTCCATATGGTCTCAGGAATCTGCCAGTAGCACAGAGTGAGGAGTCAGCCCTGAGCACTGCTCGGTGTGACTAAAAAAAAAAGGAAAGGAAAAATACATGACTGCTTCCAGAAGTTCTGGGAAGATAATTATTGGGGATGGAAGGTTAATGCTGTGCACAGCAAGGAGAGAGTTAAACATATTCTGGAGGAGAGACTTGGAAGAGAGCAATGTTTAAGGTGGAAAACTTACTTGCACAAGGTGGGGAAAAGCTGGGTGTTGTGCTGTATTTCTTACCCTTTCCTCTCAAGTCGTCTTTTCATTTTGGTAACTGACACAGCATTTACTTATATGAATAGTGTTTGTATTTGAATACCTTTCCATATGAATAGGGACTTTTGGGTTATATAAAATAACAAAGTGCCCAGGATCTGATTCCCAATTGGCCCTGAGTCAACCCAGATGGAACACAGAGCCACAGTGTCAAAAACAGAGGAGGCCTTAAGGATAAAGAGTAAAAATTTGCAGGAATGCAAAGAAGATTGTCTTCTCACTACCCAAATACAGATTGTCAAGTCTATGGAAAGCCCCAAGGGACAGACAAGTTATTCTTGTGGGTTTCTGTTAGTTTTCCCAAGTAACACGTTCTTTGAGGCTAGAAATCAATTCTGGTTGTCACCGTATCACTTCCACCCTTTGCATAGCCAGTGCTTAGGACTGCCGATGCCTGAGCTGTTTACACAATCCCCATAGGCTAAGCTTAGCTCACTAAGAGCTTGGTAATGGACTGCTGGAAGATGGACTCGCAACCAGCACCCTGAAAGAGAGGTGTGGACAGCTTGAAGTTTTAACCAATGCTTAGTGGTTTCCTTGTTGGCCACCAAACGAAACACTCTAGGCTTCAGAACCCACTTGATTCTTTTAAATGGCATTAAAATCCTCATCAAATGACCATAGTATCTACTTGCATGAACTAAGTGGTGGTGAAAATAAAGAACATAGAAGAGACGCCTAACTTAGAAATTGTGAAGAGATTGATGTTTTTATCCTTTTGAATATACCTCACTCTTTGAGAAGGGACCCTAGAGAAAAATGAGTCTTAACACAGACTCATTGCACATTCATCTCTATGCCTGTGAGACAAACAAGAACTGAGAGTAAAAACTGAACAAGAACTACCTCTTGAACCCTAAATACACACAAGCCCACTGAAATGTCAACAGAAGCAGTATATGAACCTCAGTCTTCCATCTTTTATACCATACACAACTACTGTGTCTGTCTCCACCTGTTGAACTTTTAGGATCATCTCCATATTTCAGGGCTCCTCTCTAGATTTCTCATCCTGTGCTCTGGGTTGTAGTATTTGTTCTAGTCCTGTTAGAGCACATTAGCTCAGTCTCACAGTTTCTTTTGACCCATCTCTCTTTGCTTCTCCATTACCTTCGTGTTTCCTCCCTTTGTTCACTTCTTTGTTTCCAATTCTCATCTTGTGGGAGTTTTTTATTTAATCTCTCAATTTCTTTGATTCAATCTCTCAATCTCTCTTTGCCCATGTTTTTGTTTCAGTCTTTCATCTCCAAGACTTTGTGCTTCCTTTGCCCACCTCTTTGTTTCAATATCCCATTTCCCCATCTCTTTTTCTCTTTCCTACTTGTGCTCCTACTGTTCCTCCCTGCATACTCAGTCTCTGCTCCCTCCATGCTGTCTCCACCTCTCTTCATGTTTCTCCATCTTCTATGCTTCTGTTTTCCTTTAATCAGTCTGAAATTTCATATTCAATGGCTCCTTTTCTGTCAGTTTTTTTCTAAAATCCTCACATTTATCAGTATCATTTCTCATCTGACTCCCCGGATCAGGATAAATCTCCTGTGTTTCCTTTAGATGGAAGTCCAGCTTGTGTTGCATGGTCCCAGCCTAGATCTGGAAGCATGTGGGGTTTATGCATAACTTCCCTATGCAGGAAAATCATTCAGATAGCCCATAGTTCAGATGTCAAGTTTTGTATGAGAAACAGTAAAGATGCTGAAAGAAAAGTGATCCATTGTCCTAATATCCCCATCTCCAGTCTGCCTCTATGACAGCACTTGATTTATAAATCATAGGTGTTGTGATTTACATTACTGTTACTGATAGATTTTGATTTAACACATTACCACTTTTAGGCACCCCCTATTCTTCCCAAAATAATACTTAACAAAATAATACTTGGGTTATTTGGAAATAACCCAAATGCCCAAGACTGGATGACTAGATAAAAAAAAACTATGTTACATATATACAATGGAATATTACTCACCATAAAATATTGCAATTTACTGCTATTCAGACAGATCTCAAGAGTATAATGCTGAGTGAAGTTAATCAGAGGGAGATAAGCTGACATAAAGTTATTTCTCTCATATGCAAGATGCAAAGAAACCTAGTTGAGAAATAACAAATGCCCTGAAACAGTCGAAATGGAGAACATGAGAACTAGTCTTCAGGAAGAAACTTGGCACTTGTGAACAGGGGTGATGGAGAGATGGGAATAAGACAAAGAACAGAAAAAAATAACACTATGATCATAAACTTCTTTGTGGCTTTCTTCTGTTTCTCTCACTCTTGTTTCCAAAGATAGCCTCCTAAATTAATCATCCCCACGTTCTTTTTTGTTTTTTTGTTGTTTTGGTTTTTTTTGGGGGGGTGGTAAACACCCATTTGACACTCAGGGGTTACTCCTGGCTATGCTCTCAGAAATCACTCCTGGCTTGGGGGGATCATATGGGATGCCTGGGGATCGAACCACAGTCCTTCCTAGACTAGCGCTTGCAAGGTAGACGCCTTACCTCTAGCACCACTGCACTGGCCCCATCCCCAAATTCTTAACCCAGACCTTGTTTTTGAATCATAGAAACTAAAACACTCCTAAAATAGAATTCATGGATAGGGAAGACAATAAGAGCAAGTGGATCAGTCCTTATGTATTCCCAATAGCCTTTTTTGACCTACCATATACTCAGCTGCACTTTAAAAAGAGTTTAAGAGTATATGTATCCTTTCTAGGTTATTCAGTTTTTGAATTTTAGAGGAACTAACCTTGGAAGTTGTTTCTAATTGAACTTTAATCCAAATAACACTTTTTCCTAGTGGTGTTCCTGCGGGGAAATAAATCCAACATAGATTCCTCCAGGAGAGAACCTGGAATCTCATTTCATTTTTCTCTCCTATTTTATAGCAAAGAGTGGGATGAAACTGAGGAAGAGTAAGTAACACAGGTCACAGCTCTTTGTCCATGACCACAGGTAAAGTATTGGGGACTTTCAAAGAGCCAAAGTAACAAGGCAATCAGAAAAGGAATAAAATAATTAGGAATGGTGGTTAGTAGAGAATCAAGAAGGAATAAGTCGATAGAAATCAAGCTCTGTTCATTGTCTTAAGAACACCCACGATCTTTAGAATTCCCTCCAGATGGATCATGCCATTTTGACTTTATCAAGGCACAAGAATTCACTTCCTGCCATCTCCTTTTCCTTACTATGCTAATGTGAAGACACAGTGAATCATCTGTAAGGAAGGCAACAGAAAAATCAACCAGACAGGCCATCTGATCTTAAACCTCCAGCCTCCAGACTATACGAAAATAATGTCTTATCCTTTAAGATATCCAAACTGTAATATCTTATCATGGGAGCCCTAGAAAACCAATATATTAAACTAATATTAGTTGGAATGGATATTATACACACATATGCAGATACAAAATAGATTAATGTCAATACCTAAATAATTATACTTCTATATAAATGTGGGGCTCAGATTTGACTGATTCCTATCTTATAGACTTTGCAATACAAACGTTTTTTTCTTAGCTAAGTTAGATGCTCCCAAGAATATGTCTTTGGTAAATTTCTTAAAATAAAACTCTGTCACAGAATCCTATAAATGGGCCTCTGTCTTCTGCAATCAACTATTAATATCTTACTTGGCTGCCCATTCATGCTCATTCATCCTGAGTCCTTTATACAATAGTCATGCCTGTGACTGAAGCTAACTCTGGTCAATAGACTCTAATGGTTTGTGTAAGAACAAGAGTAGCTCATCCAACACTGAAACCAAGGACAATACCCCCACCGATCTGTGGAAAGGAACTGTCCAATGTGTGGGCCTCAATCACCTATAAAACTGCACCAGTGCTGTGTTCCAAGTTGGTTGAATCTCATCGTTTTCTTCTTTAATGCATGGTGCTCATTGGTGTCTGTAAAATTTTGTCAGTGTCATGTAATAGCAACCCAGTTTCATGTCAAACTATCAATAAATACCAAACAATGATTTTTCCAAATGAATTGGTGCTGATGATGAAACCAACTTGGGCTGAGAGTGATCATTGTATATGTTTTAGCAACTACTCTGCATTACACCTTTAACTGGCAAGGCACTGTGTTTTGTGTTTTATTTGGAAATTTCAAATAATCCTTATCTCAGCCTTATAAAATAACTAGTATCATGATTCTAAATTTACAAGTGAAGAAATTGAGACCCACGGGATTCTAAGGTTTGTGTTCTTAAATACATGACTCTATACTGATGTCTTAGACTGCATTATAAAACAATCATAGGATGCATTTTGACAAGTGACTTTTACACATTTACTACAAGACCAAAAAGTCAAGTTCATTCATCCTGAAAATACTACAGATGTTGTTAGGACATATAAAAAGTAGATAAGATCCTAAGAAATAATTATAGTTTCTTAGATGCTTACATAAGATGCTATTTTAGGAACAAAGGCAATGTGTGTAAGAGTGAGTGAGTGTGTGTGTATGTGTGCTCCTGATAATCAATGTTTCCCAGCATAAGACCCGCTGAACATGGGAGTCTGGGAGATTCTGCTATTTTTTATTGCTACCTACCCAGTGAGTTTGTCATCTGTAAAGATGCACAAGCAAAAATGCTCAGAAATCAGCAGAAGTTTAGAAATTCTTACAAGAATAAAAGTCTTACCACTGAGAAAAATTATCAAAGTCAGACATTTGGATGGAATCAGAACTCCAATTCAGATTTAATTTCAAGATTAAGCTCACATCCATAAAATGAGGCAATGCCCCAAAGTGTCACTAATCATTTTCATATTGAATCAATAGCGCATGAGCTACATTATGGAAGAAAAGTCTTCTTAACATAGTGAGTAAATACTTGTCATCCCCATCACCATAAATATGCTTTGTCATCAAACTTGGAAAAACTTGCCATTATTGTTCACTCCTATCTGAATTTTCATGTTCTACAAGAAGATAATGGAGGTTAATGTTCCGATTTAACCTGAGAAATCCACTTCAGAGAATGGCACCACTTTTACATTACTAACCCAGGATATGGTAGTAAAGGAGAATGATGGAAGAAATCATAGTATCTCTTTCAATAACTCTATTTCTAGTTTATTTATTTATTTATTTATTTATTTGGTTTTTGGGCCACACCCAGTGACGCTCAGGGGTTACTCCTGGCTATTCGCTCAGAAGTCACTCCTGGCTTGGGGGACCATATGGGAAACCGGGGGATCGAACCGAGGTCCGTCCTAGGTTAGCACAGGCACCTTACCTCCAGCACCACCACACCCAAACAGTGCTCAGGGGTTATTACTGGAACTATTCTCATAAATCACTCCAGGTGAGTTGAGGGGACCAAATGGGATGCTAGGGATCAAAGCCTGGTTTGTCCACTTGCAAGATAAACACCCTACTCACTATGCTATCACTTCACCACACCTCTAAAAGTTCTTTCAACCTAATACAATCTAAAAACAAGTTATAATGATCTTGAACCACAAAAAATAAAATCTTGAGGGGCCGGAGAGATAGCATGGAGGTTAAGGCATTTTGCCTTGCATGCTGAAGGATGGTAGTTCAAATCCCGGCATCCCATATGGTCCCCTGAGCCTGCCAGGCGTGATTTCTGAGCTTAGAGCCTAGAGTAGCCCCTGTACACTGCTGGGTATGATCCCAAAACCAAAAAAATACAGTAAAATAAAATCTTGATTTCCTTTACCTCTGCACCTCATTTTAAGTAAAGTCAGAATCTAGATCTCTGGAGATGGAATAAACCTCCCCAAGATTGAATGCTGAAATCCCAGGACATCATGCAAAATGCCTACCAGGAATGAGCTTCTTGAAGACCATAGTTATATTTTGATAAATTTCAAGGTATCAAACCTGAATTACTACTAAAATATGATGATAATAAGGCCTTTCTGTTTTTCCAATACAGAGATCTGATTTCACCATTTTCTTTGAGATCAGCCAAGTTCCCCTTCAAGTGGCCCCCACCCTTTTGCCTTGAAAGCAAGCTCAGGAAGGAGGCAGTGAGAACATAGCACATGGGAGGCAGAGAACAGAGTTCACCCCGGGAAAAAATCATTAATCATCCTGAGGTCACCAGGCCTGAACGCACTTCCTTCTCATAGCCTGTCTTGTGGGCGATCTGTCTCTTAACAGGTTCGTTGACGCTGAGTTGTAAAGCGTTCCTGATGAATTATTGTTGGCATTCAGTCCAAAGACTCCAAGCTGGAGTCACTGAGAAGAAAAAGCAGACTTCCCTTTTGTGCCTGTTGTCTGTGGGCCCAAATCTGGCTTTGCATTGTGTGTGCAGGTGAATGGTCTGTGGGATCCTCCTGTCTACAGACCTGACTCCAGAAGGAGACTAAGATACGTTGAAGTTTCCACTGTGCTTCAAAGTAGGGGCATTTGAGGGCAAAGCCTAAGCCATAACCATCATGGCAAGCCTCTAGTAAGGGTGGAATTTATCTTCTTGGCTGAGATAGGAAACTATGGTTGCGCCAGGAGATGGAATGTCCAAGAATGTCAGGTGCATTGTGACAGAGCCCAAAGTTAGAAACGTGATCTACTGGAACAAAGCCATAGCACAGTTGGGTAGAGCATTTGCCTTGCATATGGTCTATCCAGGTTTGATCCCTTCATCCCATATGATCCCAGATCCCTCCCAGAAGTGTTCCTTGAGTACAGATACATGAGTAAGTCCTGAGTACAGTCTTTTGTGGCCCCCACAAAGAAATTGAGTGTCCTTATGACCACCCTTTCCATTCATTGTTACTTCTCCTGAGCTATGAAGTGCTGTATGATAGAAGCCTCCCTGTTGGACTTCAGGCCGTATCACCCCGACCCATAGGTCTCTACTTCAACCTTTTTAAATCTTCATTCTATAACAGCTCCTCTGGCTCTTGATCACAGACCCCACTTTCATTCTTCATGGGGATGCTCATCTTTAGATGTCAAGTTTTCAGTTGTTCTCTAGTAGGTCTCTGTTTTTCATCCAATTTACACTTAGTGAGAGTGAAGATACAGGAAGCAGCCTCCATGTATTGTCATTCTCCTTTGCACATCAAACACTGAGATTCTCACTGGCACTTGGAGAGGTCTCTGTTAATATTTTTTTCATTGGAGCTGGAGTGGTGGCACAGCTGAAGGGTGTTTGTCTTGCAGGAGGCTGACCTAGGACAGACTGTGGTTCAATCCCCTGGTGTCCCATATGGTCCCCCAAGCCAGGAGTGATTTCTGATTACATACACAGGAGTAACCCCTGAGCATCACCGGGTGTGACCCCCCATTTTTTTCATTGATAAATTAGCAATTAATGATTAGTAACAAAGTCTTATCTTTATACAAAGCTTTTCAAATATAAACATTGATATATAAAATAAATGGAAAGATAATTGATATAAAAGTAGAGTCAATAATAATAGATGGAGAATTATTAAATAATGGATGGTAGATGATAGATGGCTGGATATATCTTGATAAAATAGTTAATGAGTGGATATAGAATAAGGATGATTTAGTGATAATAAATTATTAAATATAAATTTCCAAAGACTCTCACAAGTAATATATTTCTATCATTTGTCTCACCTGAGTCATTAAAAACAGACTTTATTATAACTATTTTATAAGTAAGAAGTAAATCTCAGAAATTTGGTGATTTTTTTCCATATAACCCTAAAAGTGATTAAGTTTCCTGTGTAAATCATTTGCTGTATAACTTAAGAAAAATCATTTTTTATTTTGGGCTTCAGTTTCCTTATAACAGGAGATTATACTTTGGAAGTTCTTTAATTTTATTTTCTCAAATAATATTCTAATAAGCTATTTCCCAAACTCAGGGACTTGTAAACCTAGAATCAGGGGAGACATAATAAGTGTTCCCTGATACCATTTGTGTTGCAGAGTTGAATTTCTGTTCTAAAATTAACTAAGTGTTCTTCAAGTTCAGTCCCGTGTCATAGAACAGGTAAGATGAGTAAAGGCCTGGAGCAGAGCAGAACTAGAAAGGCTTAGATTTTATCAGTCCTGCACTGTGCGAGGCTATAGAGTATTTTCCATACATCATGTTCAAAACCCCCTAGGAAACCTTGCTCTTACTCCTACTTTAGAACTTGATAATAAAGAAAAGTGAGGAAACTGAAGAAAATTACATGTGCATTGAGAAATGGATGATCAAGTGCCTTTGAGTATTTGTTCATAAACCCTGAAGACATATGAAAGTCTAGTAGCAGCTATTTATGTAGTTTATGAACTACAGGAGGGTATTGGTTCAATATCATTTCCATATATCAGCAAGTACATCTTTGGCATGAAAGAAAATTGAACCTAGAATTTTAGCTGCAAAGGAGTCTGGTAAATTGACTCCTTTACCTTTATTTTATTTTTCTGACTTCACTGCAATACAAAAAGGTATTGAAGAAGAATTATGATATTGATTCTGATGCCAACGACCCTGTTACCATTTACCCTGTGGTGAATTATACTATTTAATAGCTCTCTATCCTGGCTACTGAGGTTTAGTTGTGGAATCAGGAAGAGGGATAGGGAGTTGGTGTAGTGATGGATTTGGGGTGAAGGTTGGAAATCAGGTAGGCCAATTGGCCAAAAAAATAAAACTGAAGATAACCAAATGGGATGATATCAAATTCAGATGCACTGGGAAAAAAAACAGTGACTAGAGTTAACAGACAACTCACAGACTGGGAAAAAATATTTGTCATTGCTCATCTGACAAAAAGATCAATATCCAAGATATGTAAATCACTTGTAAAATAACAACAAAGGCATCAAACAACCCCATCAAAGAATAAAGTGAAAAGACACTTCCTTAAAATTGCTACACATACAGCCAATAAGTATATTAAAAATGCTTCCCATCAATTATCATCAGGGCCATGCAAATCAAAATGACAATGAGATATCAGTTCACACCAGTGAGACTGGCACGTATCAAATATAACATAAAACACCACTCTTTGGTATGGATGTGGAGAAAAAAAAACATCTACTGATGATTGAAAATGTCAACTGGTTTAATCTCATTAAAAAAAACAACATGGGCACTTTTCCCAGAACTCAAAATTGAAGGTCTGTCTGATTCAGAAATTCTGCTCAAAACATATACCCCAAGGTCCAATGAACACTTTTTTGAGAAGATATTTCTGCAATAACTCTGATCTGGAAACAACCTGAATGAACTCTCAGCATAGACTGGGTGTGGCCCCCAGTCAAGCTAAAACAATGAAACTTCTTATACAAAATAAATACACAATTGTAACCTCTCAAAGATATACAACCATCTTTACAGTCACAAATGTGGCTTTATTTATAGTTATATTTGACAAGGCCTAAGGAATCATGTGGTCCAATGATGTCACACCGCATTTAGAGAACCCAAGGAATCCTTAGAGATATGAGGACACACTGAACAGAGGAGGTGGGTAACCAATCCCTCTCTTAACCACTTTCTGAGCAGAAAAAGCTTAAATTGCATCTACTATTTTATTGGAGATTTGCCTATAGAATTCCATTATTAAAAATAAATTGATCTACAATACACATCTATTTATGCATGCATTCAAGTATAAAACCAGGGAATGAGCTCCAAGCTACCTAGCTCAACCCTTTATTCACAGTCTGAAGCTGAGGCCAAGAGAGCTCTTAAATTTATAGATAAGTACACAGAAGCAAAAAATTCCAAGTCTGGAACTGGAAATCTGATGCCTAATATTTTTTTCTGCATGTCTCATTACAAACATCCCAGGTTGAGGGGTTCATACAGACATGGCTCTGATCCAAAGGTCAGCTTATTGTTGGTACTGTTTGTTTGTACAGTGTGAACACTGTTTAAATCCTGAATCTCAGAGACACCCCCCACCCAGGAAGGGCTCTCTGAATTGGAGCCCAAGAAGAGCATTTCAATAGCTGGTAGTCTGGGACAGAGAGCCACAGTGAAAACAGGGTAGCTCTTCCAAAAGGGGAATAGGGCTAGGAAGGCAGTATTCTGAAGTTCCACATCATATCCCTTCCCGGTATTGTAAACATAAGTCCATTGTATGTTTTTAAAACATGAGAAGAAGCAGGATCCTGCCTGCATGTTTTGACATCGCCTGCAGGGAGGGAGAATGGGATGAGCAGCGGCGGAACTCGCCTGGATGGAATGTAATTACTTCCCACATCTGATGGTTAATCTCAGGCCTTGGGATGTCAGACAGGCCCACCACTACCTGCCCACACCCATCAACCTTGTGCTAAGCAGACACCTGGGAGCCACACCGGAAGACTAGTACATCTCTACCCTGCCTAATATGCATGGAAAATGTGATCTTTGATGTTTTCTGAATAAAAAAAATAAAGATAATTTTGATCTAGATCATGGGGTCTGAACTGTCAAAGAATCCACTTGAATTTGTTTTACAAAATGGGTGTCCTGGTAAGGCATAGGCTGAAGTTTCTGCGACTTGAAGTTGAAAAATCCACTGGGCTGTTTCTGGCATCTCTTTCAGCTCTAAGGTCTTCAAGTCTAGGTTTTTACTTCCATTAAAGATGCCAGAAGTTTCAAGAAAGGTATCCTCCATTCTCAGGATGTTAGTGAAATTTCTAAGGACCTGTGGGGCCAAAATATGATATACGTTCTCTTCTCTCATACCCACAGCTCCTCACACAACACACATCAGCACCGTTTATCTTGTATAAATCACTCTACCATATAATTAGTTATTTTATTGCTCCCATCCTAACACTCAGATTATCGTCTGTTTCTCTAAGCTTCATGTACCTTATTTCTAAGTATAATCCAATTTCTTGTGTGCCAAAAGTGTCCAAGAAAAAGTATCTTCTGAACTGTTGTCTTCCTTTAAAACTCAACCACAGATTAAGATCATCCTTAAGCATAGACAGTGTCAAGGAAAACATTTTGGACTTATTTTGAGACAATATCAGTTCAAACTTAGTTAACAGATGTTGACCATCAGCTGTATGTCAAATATTACTGTAGGACTTATATATTGGCCACTAGTGGAAATAGACTAGAATTATGTGACAGAAGTGAAGACATGAGTATTGGAAGAGTCTCTGTCCCAGAGAATGAATCTTTCAGCTGTCATAAGACACAAGGGAAATATGAGCTTTAACATAAGAAAGAAAAAAATTAATTGCATTGTTTTCTTTTCTGAGAAAAGGACCTTCAAGAAAGGAGATCAAAACACCAAATTCAATGCCACAGAAGAGACACCAAAAGTGATATAAAAAAGTGGAAAGGACTTTCCAATTTTCCTGTCTGTCTGGGGCATAAGAGTTAGTTTTTTTAAGGTGTGTTTAAAATTCCTCATTGTTGATTGTGGACTATGTGATGAGAAGCAAATTCCTCTAATTTACTGGAAATGTATTAGGATAAAGGCATTGGGTGGGTGACTTATGGAGTTGGAAGATACCTTGTACTTGCTAATAGATAGGCCAGGTCACCCACTGGTAAAGAGTTCTAGGGAGGAAGCTGAGCTATAAAGATGGACATTTCAGTGAATTTGCAAACATCTGTTCCTAATTGTCATAGCATTTCTATAATATACTCCAGAAGATCATCTGACAAACACCTGCAGGAGCTTGAAGGAAAAAAATATCATGAACACTCTCATTAGGGCATTGCAGAAGTCAACACTCAAAGAAGGAAGTTTGCTCTTCTGGGGTACCTTGGAAATCTTGTTTACGGAGCCACTGCAGCTTCCATCAAAATACCTAAAAACTCTTGACTGCTACTATCTTGTTACTGTGAGCTCTTTAAATGCAACATCAAGTGTATAATCATCTTTGGGATACCCACTCGCCAGTCTAACGTTTTCTGAATAAAGTTATGAAGCCAAGAAATTATGGACTTTGTAAAAAGAACTGAAGACTTATTGATGAAGAAGACTTGACTTAGGATACCCAAACAATTATTGATCATGGAAAAAACGTAGAACAACCTTGAGTCTATGTTTAAGATAAACTGACCAGTTTAGCCCTCGAGAGATCCAATGATGGCATGATCCATAGTGAGGTCTTCAGCATTGAGAACTGGTGAGCAAAAATGCACAGCATTGTCCCAGGAACCTGAACATATCTCTGGGTCACTCAGCAAAATAAAGTCTTTGATTCCAACATGTGATCAGGCAATTCCTTCTCTTATGCTGATGGACTCTGGAAGGTGAAGCTCACCATTAACAAAAAAATGGTATCAAAACATGTGTGTGGGGGCATGTCAGTGGCGCTGGAGGTAAGGTGCCTGCCGTTCCTGCACTAGCCTAGGACGGACCGTGGTTCGATCCCCCGGTTCCCATGTGGTCCCCCAGGCCAGGAGCGACTTCTGAGCGCATAGCCAGGAGTAACCCCTGAGCACTGCTGGGTGTGGCCCAAAAACCAAAAAAAAAAAAAAAAAAAAACATGTTGTGTGGATTAAAACCCAACATTTCCCTCAACATTCTGGGTCTTCATTTTCTGACCCTTTCTTAATTCTGCAATCTTGTCTACCATTGAACTTCATCCAATAGGTACATATCTATTTATATGCTCCATTACTAGTCCTAATTCTCCTTTGATGAGAGTCTGTGTTCATTCATCAGGCAGTTGTGATTGCAAATGTTAAAATCGTGGGTGCATAAATTGACCTTTAATTTCCTAATATGTAAGTCTGATTATTGAACTATTTGAAGATAATGTTTAAATTAAGCACTTCCAATGATCCCAACATGGAGTCGGTTTTCAAAAGATGTTAGATAGTTTTACTGTATTAGTTAATACTTTACCCATGATAGCACTTCTCAATAAAGAAATATAGAAGTTGTCAATAACAACTGAACATGGAAGTTGCATTCATTGACCAATCAATAGACATGTATTAACCTACAACAAGCACCCAGTTCTGTTGAGTACTGAAGATAATAAAGTGAAGAAATATATGTTTTTATTTCTAAGAAAATTTGCTCTGATACAACAAATACTGTTCGCTGGCCAACCAGTAGGCATGCATTAACCTAGAAAAAGAATCTGGTTCTGCATCGGGTACTGAAAGTAATGAAGTGAAGAAATATATGTTTTTTTAATTTCTGAGAAAATTTGCTATTTGATGCGACAAATACTATTTTGAGCCATAAATTTTAATTAAGTGGACATAGATTTATAAATCAATCTTTTGGTAGGTTCCTATTAGCATTTATGTATTATCTTATTAAATCATATTCCAAATTGCTAATGACCTCATTAAATTGTTAAAGGAGCACATAAGGAGACAAAGGGAAAACTCAAACTTTTTTAATGGAGACTTTTAACATTTCATTTAAATATTGAGGTCTGGGGGGGCATACCTGGTGATTCTCAAGAGATACTCCTGTCTCTATGTTCAGGAATTCCTGGTGGGCTTGAGGAACCACATGGGGTGCTGAGGGTTGAACTCAGATTGGGGGCTTGCAAGGCAAGTGCCCTACCCACTATATTATCGCTCTTATCCCTTACCCTTTTTTAATCCCCTTAATTTCCTTAATATTCTACAAATTTTTCTGAATCGCTCAGAGAGGGAAAGATGAGTAAGAGGAGTAAGAAGGAATGGGTGTGGCAAGGTAAAGCTCATTGGGTTTATACCTTTTATCATGTGAATGCATTCAACCCCAAACTTAAAACTGCAAAGCAGGATTTGTCAGTGAGAGATTCCTGAGCTCTGTCTTCTTTGCTCCCAGGATAAGGATTCCCAGAGATGTTTCCCTAGTACAAGACAAAAATCTTAGTGGCCCTGCCTTCTGATCTACTGAGGGCAAGAAGCAAACTGGCCTTGATGGCTCATAGAATAGATGCCTCACAGTGGTTTAGAATTCTGAGTACATCCGTATCCACACAAAAGAAAACATAAGCACCATTGATTACCTCCTAATAACCATTTTATTACACGTTTTATATTTATGAAATGGCAGTGGGGGTGAACTGTTATTTTTCTCTAATGCAAAGCAGATGGGTCTAACAGAGGTAAATGGGACTTTCTGGGTGTGGCCCTGACCATTTGTGTTTTCCCGGAAGGTTTTGATCCCGGGCCAAACCAGACCCAGAAGTTCCCATCCACCCTGGTCTCGACACATGACTTTCATTAACAAAATTGCATTTCTCTTTTCTTGAAGAAAGTGGTACCATTACTCTAATAAAAACATGTCCTTTGCGAATCCATTGCCACCTACGTGGTGGTGAGGAGGAGGACTCCGCAGCAAGAGGACAGAAATTGATGAGAACAAAGAAAAGCTGCTTTTGCAGCCAGGTGACTCCATTTAGAAATCTAGAATGGACAGGTTGGACTTGTACCTCAAGCACCATGACCCAGGGTTTACTTCCTGTCACAGAGTTTGACCCTCAGAAGGATCCTATCCCCATCATTAAATCAGCCCAGCCTACCACACACACCCCATAAAATCCAAGCACCTCAACCCCAGTCCACACTGTTTCTTCAGAATTATGTTATTGTTCCAGAAACTTCGCCAGAAATGTTCAGCTTCGGCCCATTTTTGAAATGCCTTTTGCTTGGTTAGTTGTTTTTAGGGAGGAGTTTTTATTTATTTGTTTGTTTGTTTTCAGGGCCACACCCAGCAGTGCTCAGGGGTGGCTCTGCACTCCAGAATTATACCTGGCAGATGCAGGAGATCATATGAAATGCCAGGGACCAAATCCCAATAGGCCTTTTGCAAAGCAAGTACCCTCCCTACTATACTGCTTTGACCTCCCCTCAACCTCATTTGTGGGGGCTACACTGAGAGGTACTCAAGTTGCTCTTGGCTCTGCATTCAGGAATCACTCCTGGCTGGCTTTGGGGACTATATCAATTTTGGGGATTAAACTTGGGTTGGCCACTTGCAAGGCAAATGCCTCCCAACTGTAAATCATTCCTACCTCTCGACCTCATTTTTAAAACAAATTAAAATTCTTGACCTGCCCATGATCTTAGTATGTTCAAGTTGATACTTGCCTGAGTAACATTCTTGGATTCTGAGATAATGTAAACTTTGATAACTGAAATGTGTCCATCTTGCCATAGGTGTTTTTCCTTAGGTATGTGATTCTTTTTTTGTTTTTGTTTTTTTTGGGCCACACCCGTTTGATGCTCAATGGTTACTCCTGGCTAAGTGCTCAGAAATTGCCCCTGGCTTCGGGGAACCACATGGGACGCCGAGGGATCGAAATGCGGTCCTTCTTTGGCTAGCGTTTGCGCCACCTCACTGGCCCCAGGTATGTGATTCTTAAACCCTTACATACATGAAAATTAGCTAAAGGGAGGTAGCAAATAAATTTCTGAGCTCTGTATGCAAAATTTTTTATTCTGTTGGTCTACAATGAACCAAAACTACATTTCTTTTAGGGGAGCAGACGTTCTCAGACAAAGTTTGGGAAGGGGGGGTCCAAGAGATACTCCAGGTGATACCCAGTCAACTAGACTGGACTTTTTAATTACTTTGGTGCTAGAGACCTTCAGAAATACCATGGAAATATTATATCTAAGTTATATATATTATATCTAATATAATATATAATATAATAAATAAATAATAAATAATGCAATAAAATAGATATATATTATATCTAATATTATATATAAGTTATATCTAGTGGGGTTAGAAGACAATATGTTAGGGTCCTGGTGGATGCTTTGATGTCTGACCACTGAGCTATCTCTCCAAGCCCAAGAACCTGTATGTGAATGGAGTGGATAAAGAAGCTTAGATACACTTTGGAAGCACTGGCTTAATTTTCCTCCACATCCCCCTAGTAGTGGGTGACCATTGGGAAAAGAAGAGCAAGCCATTGTATCTAGTATGTATGTACAATGCATAATGCTTTTCAAGAACTCATTCCTCTTCTCTCTTCTCAGGCTCTCTCTCATGAAGGGTACTTTTATATATCTATTTCCAGATGAGAAAAGTAAGGCTCAGGTGGTAAGGTCAAATTCCTGAAGGTTAGACTTCAAGCATGAGCAGTTTCTCCTCCATCAGCCTCTTCTTTAACTGCCAAGGAAATTTATCCATAGTTATTACCAATAGAACTTTTCATTCTACTCAGACTCTATGCAGAATGAGATCTTCCGGAATCTGATATGCTGTGTCTATGCACAGAAAGATGGAAACATGAGTCAAAAGGCCACAGAGGGTTAAGCCCACAGCCTGGAGACAGCTTCCTGATGCATGGGTTTGAGTCAGTCTGGAGAAAGGCCATTTTGGCTGCGCCTACCTCATCCCTAAGCTCCAATCATAGCCAATGGGGATGAGCACTGCAGAGGCTTTCCAGGCTCTTCCAAGAAAACCTCCTTACCATGCCCACAAAGGCCAGACTCTCTGGCTCAGCCTCCTCCCCAAGCCACTTCTCACCCACTCACACCCACTACACTCCAACCACACTCACCATTGGAAAGGTGCCAGTCTTCTCCCATCTCTAAGACTTTGTGCTTGCTCATTCTGCCCCCCACCACCACACACACCTTAGTTTCCTTGTCTCTGCCTCTTCTTACTTCTTCAGATCTCCAATACCATCATTTTCACCTCCCCTGAAAGGATCCCTCCTTCTTCCCTTATAGAGGCTCTACCTCTCATTCTCCAACTGCTGTCCATAGCCCTCTTCCACAGTAGGAACCAATCATGAAACTACTCCTGCCTCTCCTGGCCTCCTCACTTGTCTATAAGTAAAAGAGGGCTTGATTGATTTTCTTCCATCATAGTCCTAAGGCCCAAGATGGCGTCTGTCACCAAGCTACCTATATTATTTAAATGGGGGAAAAAAATGCTCTCTGGTGAGCCAAATGACTTTGTTCACAGCATACTGGCTGTGGCAGACAAGGTCTGAGCACACAAGGTCAGATCGCCCTCATGAACTGGTTTTCGGTAGTGCCAACTGCACTCTTAGACAGTCATTGGTATGGGTGGGGTAGAGTGGTGAGTCTCACAAAGAACAGTTAGATTCTTTATCTCAAGTGTTCCAGTCAAACCTCCCCCCCCCCAAAAAAAAAGTACTTCCATTGGGATGAGAACATTCTTCCAATCCGAAGTCACCAAAAAAGTGTACATGGTAGAACAAAATTAAAAAGAGACACTGTCTGGACATGAATTTTTTAAATCCTTAATTTGGACCCTTTTTTTTCTTGAAATATCCTCAACGGAGAAAAGCAGTAACTTGGGGAGGCCACCCACGGGTCTGGGTAGGCCAGGACTGAACTGAAGGTTTATTATCAGACACCAGTTCTCTCTGTTCCCTTTGGTTTCCTTCTTAATCCCACACTCTTCAACAGCTCCAAATTGGCTTGCTGGTGCCCACACCCAAATTCCTACTGTACATTCTGTCCTTTTCTACAACCTCCTGGAGCTAGAAATGCACCTAGAAATTCCTCCAATGAAAGTCCAAGGTGGTCAGAGATTTTATTAAGAGAGAGTTCATTTCTGCTTGGCCAAGGCCAAGTAAGCTGTTGGATCATAAACAAAATTCTTCCTTACCTTAATCATCTGCAAAATCAGCAAACTTCTCATCCATGTACTAACCTCCTTAGTTAAACCGTGTTTTTATCCACTATTTAATTTTATTTCTACCTGTTAAACAGTAGAATCATGAGTATGCTATACATATTTTTCTATATTAAAATTTATATAACCAAGATTTAATTCATCTACCACCAGAAATCGTCTTGTATTTTATTATAAGCACACTTTTTGAATTAGTACATTAACAACTCACAGATAAGTTTCTACACTACCCAGCAGTACTCCAGGTTTGTTCTTAGTTTTGTGCTCAAGGATCTCTCCTGGCAGACTCAAGGTACTAGCAATCAAACCCAAGTAGTCTGTGTGCAAGGCAAGTGCCTTCCATGCTGTACT
This sequence comes from Crocidura indochinensis, assembly GCA_004027635.1. Classification (NCBI taxonomy): domain Eukaryota; kingdom Metazoa; phylum Chordata; class Mammalia; order Eulipotyphla; family Soricidae; genus Crocidura; species Crocidura indochinensis. Next base: position 2,052 of record PVKC010014405.1, on the reverse strand, counting down.
ATATTTCTGGCCCTGCACTGCGTGATTCTAAGTAAACTTCCAAAACAAACATGGAAAAACTACTTCTAATTCTTGAGGGCACAAAAATTATAGAAGATGGGTAGGTCCTTACCATGAAGATTAATGCACTGATGAGGTATCTATGAAATTTCAAATTCATTTGTTGTTGGTTACAAGTACCCAGACAGGAGGTCCTACCTATTCTTTTTGTTTTGTTTTGTTTTGTTTTTGGGGGTGCCACACCCAGCAATGCTCAAAGGTTAGTTCTAACTCAGGTATTATCTCTGGAGGTTACTGAAAATCTATCACAATGTGGCAATGTGGCAGTAAGAGGGATCACGCATCCTCAACTTAATAACTGTGTTCAAGGAAACTCTGTGGAGATCTAAAAGTCTCATCACTGCCTAATGGTAACAAGATAACAGGGATTTGGACTGAAGGTGAGAAGAGGCAACCTGAGGACCAGAAACCCTGAGGATTTTTCTTCTGCCTGAACCTGGAGAATATCAGCAAGTTCAATAGAAAAAGTAGAAAAATAGACCACCTCCCCACTTCCATGGGCAGATACCCCCAATCTTTATCTGAAAAAGAATCATAGAAAGCTAATGAAGGCCAAGAGAAGACTCTGGAACTCACAACTTTATTTCAAAGGAAACAGTACTCATTTCTCTAAGTATTATCAACATGAAGATAAAAAGACTAGAGTTTCTGCATCAGTGATATTATTTTTTTTATTTATTTATTTGGTTTTTGGGTCACACCCGGCAGTGTTCAGGGGTTACTCCTGGCTCCATGCTCAGAAATTGCTCCTGGCAGGCACGGGGGACCATATGGGGCGCCGGGATTCGAACCGATGACCTTTTGCATGAAAGGCAAACGCCTTACCTCCATGCTATCTCCCGGGCCCAGTGATATTATTAATAAAATTTTCTCCCCAGTATTTTAGTCACATCATAGCCTTTCACTGAACCATTACATCCTTAGTAAAATTAAACTTTAATGTCTTAATGTCTCAGCAAAGAGTAATCAAAATATAAAGTATCAAAAGGAAATATTATATATTTGCTACTGCCATAGTTCTCTATAAAATTATACTTGAACAAATTTGTAAATGATTGTAAGTAATTCAATAATTAAAATGATAGTCAACTACATGATTCTACTACTAAAAAATAAAACTTTAGAGTTTAAAAATATAAGTTAGGCCATTTTGAACTGAACTGAGGTGAGTGAGCCCAGGCAAGAATTTAAAAATAAACAGACTGCTGACCAGCAATGGCAGGAGTGGTTGTGAACTGTGGGTGGAGTTTGGACTGAAAACTCCATTTGAACTGAATTGAGGTGAGTGAGCTCAAGGAAGAGCACTGCTGCTCCACTTTGCTCAGCAGCAGTACATTTCTTCTAGTCAAGGAGTCCTACCACTAAACATAACAAAACAACACACTACAAAGGTTACAATGGGAAAACAATATAGAACCCCAACACACCTTGTGACTACAGGTGCTAATTGTGAAGACTCAGCCAACATCAGCCACCTACATAATATCTCTGATCCGGACTTTAGAGAGAAAATGTTAAGACTGTTTATATAACTCAAAGAAACCCATGGGATAAGCAGCCCATTACACACAAGAGGATATGAGAATAGAAATGAGAAAACTTCAAACAGAACTATCAAGATGGGAAAACACAGTAGGTGAAATAAAAAAACTCACTGGAAACCCTCATCACCAGAGTTCCAGTTGTTAAAGACAATGAATGAGCAGAAAGATGAGCTGCATAACACCTCTATTTTGCAGAACAAGTTGGAAGAGACTTAAAATAAAGAAGCAAAAGATAAAAAAAAATCCTCAAAATAAGTGAACAGACATTAGACCTTTGAGATAAATTTAACAGAAACAACATACCCATATTTTCTGACATATAAGACGACCCTTCAACCCACGAAAAACTTCCTAAAAGTCAGGAGTCTTATTATATGCTGGTATACGGTATGCTGAAACTTGTTCCAGCTTCAGGGACGAGTGATCCGCACCCCTCTTACTTTTAAGA
>PVKC010014404.1:0-22196 GCA_004027635.1 Crocidura indochinensis | reverse complement strand
TGTGTGTGTGTGTGTGTGTGTGTGTGTGTGTGTGTGTGTGTGATATTTGGTTTTGTTTTGGTTAACTGGCCTGGTTTTCTTTTTTTTCTTATTTTTTATATTTTTTCTCTTGTGTACCTATACTTCTCTCATATATTTTGCTTTTTTTTTTACATGTTGTAGGTAAGCAATTTAAATAGAAAGTTTATAGTATTTGAGCTGAATAATATAGTTATTATTATAATAATATAATATATTAGGGTTTTTTTGTCTTGCATAGTGTTAATTTAGGTTTGAATTTGATTAACTTGTTATAGATGGTTCTAATACTTGTCATCTAGTGATAAAGCATGAACACAGAGACAGGTGTGAACAAAATCCAAAAAAAGAAGAAGAAAGTAAAATAAAAGTGAAAGAAGAAAGAAAAGAAAGAAACAGAGAGAAAGAAAGAAAGAAAGAAAGAAAGAAAGAGAAAGAGGAAAGAAAGAGAAAGAAAGAGAAAGAAAGAGAAAGAAAGAAAGGAAAGAAAGAAAGATAGAAAGAAAAGAAAAAGAAAAGAAAGAAGAAAATAAATATTATACTATTTATTTGATATCATATTTTTCCATTTGATAATTTTGGATTAATAATGTGATTTTCTCAAAAATAATAAATTCCATATAATAAAACAAAATATAAAAAACTTAATATATCTTCTTGACATGTTAACACTTAATTAACATACCAACACATAAAAAACAGAATACGTTTTGCCATATTTCTCTTGCAAATGTTCAACTTTTTATCATAAATTATTTATAATAATATAATTTTTCTATGAACACAATTAGTTCTTCTTATCCTTGGTAATTCTGACTGACGAAAGTTCAAGAGTTCTTTTTTATCTAATTTAAAATTGAAATACAAAATCATAAGAAGCATGCAATATTTTTCTTTTCCCTAAAGCCCTACTAACGTTAGGATCAGATGAACATTTACAAAGAATCTAGTTACTCTTAAACTTCGTGTCATTAAAATTGCTTGAACTATTTCCAAAGACATTAATATAATTTTGTTTTATAGTTTCTTTTGAAATATATTTCCTTTGAAATATCATATAGCATTATAGGTTTCAGTCATAAATGTGTTTTCATTTTTACCCTGATGCTTGATTCTATCCTCAACCTTTCCCTTCTTTTCTGTCAACCAATCATAGATTTTACAATACAACAGATTTATCTTATATTATGTAGTTATCTGTATGTGTGTTATTTGTATCTGACTCAAATAAGTGAAATCACATGATACCAGTCTTTCATGATGTTTGTCCTTATCCACCTGGCTTACTTTACTTACCATAAAAACTCTAACTTCAACAACATTTAAATGGTTGAATTATATTTTTCTTCAATGTTAAATATCATCCAGTGGGTTGTAGTGCAGTATCTTCATTGTCCTTTTGTTAGAAAGTAGAACCTCTATCTAAATCTCTTGGCTATTGTAATTAATGAGACAATAAAAGTAGTAATTCTGGGGCCAGGCGGTGGCGCTGGAGATAAGGTGCCTGCGCTAACCTAGGACGGGCCGCGGTTCGATCCCCCGGTTCCCCATATGGTCCCCCATGCCTGCCAGGAGCGACTTCTGAGGGTGAATAGCCAGGAGTAACCCCTGAGCATCAACAGGTGTGGCCCAAAAACCAAAAAAAAAAAAGTAGTAATTCTATATTGTATTCAATTATTGATTTTGTATTTTCTAAATTATACAGAGGTTAACTGAATTATGTATGTTTTCTATATTTCTATGTCGTCTATACTATTATATCCATTTACATATACTTGAACAGTATAACAATTTATTTTTAGCAATTTCTACTTCTTTAAGTTAATAGTTACTCTCGTGGGTGTGAACAGAAAGTTTCTAATTTAGATATGCATTTCCTTATTAAGAATGATTGATGAATATCTTACCATGTGTCTGCTAAAAACCAGTATCACTTCTCTAAAGAAGTGTACATTCATATATTGTATATATTTGAATTAGATTGTTTTCATTGATGAGTTTTAAAATAGTTTTTTAAAAATTATGCCTGGTTAGTTGTATGATGCCTTAAAGTAACTTAACAGACTAAAATACCTGGATAATTGAGTAAAAGGTAAATTTTAGACATATTATGTATAGTTATGATATTTTAAAAATAATCTAATCATCTCTCTCTCTCTCTCTCTCTCTCTCTATATATATATATATATATATATATATTTGTTTTGTTTTGTTTTGTTTTTTGGGCCACACCTGGTGACGCTCAGGGGATACTCCTGGCTATTCACTCAGAAGTCGCTCCTGGCAGGTACGGGGGACCATATGGGGAACCGGGGGATTGAACCGAGGTTCGTCCTAGGTTAGCACAAGCAAGGCAGGCACCTTACCTCCAGCGCCACCGCCCGGCCCCCTCAAAATATTTTATAAAGAAAATTTAAAGGGACTGGGAGATAATATAGGAGAAAGGGCATTTCATTGAAGGTTGGAAAATGTCTTTGACCTTGGCTGGATTCCTTAAAACCACCTAAGCACAATAAATATTCAATTATGAACATGGAACAAACACTACACATAGCAGTGTCAGGGGTGGCATAAAGCAAAATATAATAAAAATAGAAAAATAATAAATAACATGTAAAAGCAATATAGTTGCACTGACAGTATATAAACACATTCTTATAAAGATCTAAATATCTTTTCATTTATCAGTGTCAAATATCTTGTCCATTTACTATTGTATTAATTTTGTGTGATGCAAGTTTCTTAGTGTCAATCTTAGATATAAGCTTCTTAAGTACATTTATTCTTTTCTTTTATTCTCTATGATTTGGGTATAAGTTCCTAAATACTTCCAATGCCATAAGATGAAAATGATTACAATTCTTTTTGAATATTCTATATGTTGGTAACCATATACAGATGAAATTTAATTTTATCCTGTTAATTATCTTATTAATTTTATTAATTTTTATCCTGTTAATTATCTTATCAATTTATTTGTCTATATTTTATGAAAACTTAAGTATCTAGGATAGAAGAAATATTTTTTATATATTCCTATAGCAAGATCTTTTTAAAGAAAAATATACTGGAAGATGACTCTGGCTAAATGTAATCAAAACTTTCGATATTGGATCCATCAGATAATTCAATCTTAGAGAATAATATATGGGAACATTGTGTCCTATATCTTTAGGTCTGGGAATGAACATTAAATATTTAGATTATATGGAGAAAGGTCAATAAAGAATACCTAAATAATCAAAAAAGCACATTCTCAAGTGATAAAGAAGTAAATCTCAAGACTCAGATAAATGATTTAGAAAGAGTACCCAGATCATGTGAAAGTGAGGAAGGGAATCTAACATTTTGATTGATATTTTTTTCTTAAGAAAACTAAAATACTGATTTCTACTTTACATGTGTATGTTAGTTTGATAGATTAAATAATTAAAAAAAGAAGAGGAAGAAAACAGCACCACCACCTTAAAGTCTTCAAGTTAATATCTTGTTTCAAAGCAGATATACCATAAAACAGTATTCTTGGAACACTAATTAAAATGATCATCAAAAGTGCATTCAGTAAACTTTTACTTTCAACTAGTTCAGGGGAGCATTGAAGAGATTCAGTGTGAAATAGTTGATAAATCAGAAAGAACTGAATATACTTGTAAATTCTTTTATGATACATGCACACTTTTATTTGGCCTGAAGTGGTGTTAATAAGACCTCTAGAGAAATACTGTGCATGGAATTTTCTCTTAAGTATCAAGTGAATTAATATTTAATCTTTTTATTTAATCAAGTCTTTGTTCTTTTTATAAAATAAATCAATTTGATTCAAATAAAGCTTAATCTATGTTTATAGAGTGAAAATCTGAATTGGAATGTATTTCTCCTACTCTATCTTTTAGAATACATTACGTGAAAATTTTCATTTTGCTTTCTATTTTCAAAATCAAGTTATCCAGTCAGAAGCAATTGAGGTGCTCCATGTGAGTTAGCAATTTATTAAAAGAATATTACACATTGTACTCAAAATTGCTTATCTATTTTACAGATAAATACACTTCATGGAACATCCCTCTTACCAAAAGGAAATAATTTGCTTCTTTACCAGAAAAGATTATATAATGTAATATGGTTCCTTAAATGATAATAATTAAATGAATATTTTATTATTATTGAATCAGTAAAGAGGATGGATGCTTTGATTCTTCAGTTTCAATTTTTTCTACTCTTCGTTAAACTAATTCTTCATATGTGCCTCAAATTAGATGCACCTCCTGTATGAAACATTTTCAATTTTCAATTCTTTATATCTAAGAAGTTTTAAAAGTACCTTTTTTCATAATTAAAATTATTTTTCCCAGAATGATGATTCTGTTTTTATTTTCAAATTGCTATTTTATGTATTTCTTTAATTCTTTTATTTCTTTCAATAAAGTGAAAAAAAATCATTAAAAGATGATATGCTGGGCCGGAATGATAGCACAGCGGTAAGGTGTTTGCCTTGAATGCCACTGACCCAGGATTGATATGGGTTCGATCCCATGAATCTCATATGAATGTTTGAAACAGGAGCAATTCTGAGCATAGAGCCAGGAGTACCCCTGAGCAAAGCCAGGTGTGGGCCAAACACAAAAAACACACACAAAATAGATATGGATATAGGAGTTGACAAATATAAACACATGTATTGATATTACATTTCACATAGTATAATCTCATATATTTAAGCCATTTGTATTACTTTTGCTAAGAATTATTTTTATATTTAATAAATTTATTTATATGACTATTAATTTACTGAAAGAATTAATAAATTAATAAACATAATACATCAACATGAAATTATTTGACTTTTTGTTTTGGATTACAGATTAACAAATTAACAAACATTATAGGGAGTGCTGAGAATAATGCAACAGACTGGACTAGAAATGACATTAAGATGGCACCAGGCAGTTATGACCGCTTTGGTGTTGGTGGTGGGTAGTACACTAAAACCATATATTTTAATAGTATTATAACCATATTAATTAAATAATAATAAAATTTTACATAAACATACAATAGTTAAAAATAATAAGAGGACTTCTACCTAGAAGATAGGGGAAAAACATAGAGCTTAGGCATCTGACTAATTCCTCATATTCTATTATCTCCTTCCACATCAATCAACAGTCAACAAAAATCAATAAACAAAGTTTAGACATGGGAATATACAGCACTACCAGATGTGGCTTTTGTAACCCATGAACACTGTAAGAATATCCAACACTGTTATCTACAATGGTGCATAGTTCCAACAGTAACATGTGCTCAAGATTTGCATAAACTGCTTAGACTAAGGAACTCAGTATAAGAAAGTGACCTCTACTTTCCCTCAAAACTTATGGAAGGCCTTAAAATATTTCTAGATACAACCGAATCACAATGATTTAATAAGTGACTATAGAGCAAATATTTCAACATCTCTCTAACAGAAAGAACCTTCTAAAGGCAATACTTAATTTTAATAAACATGCCACAGATCTTAAATGTGACATATTATGATAGAAGTAATGTTGACTTTTGCATTTCCTGTTAATTTTCTATAGTCATAAATATATGATTTATAAAAAAATCTAAATAACAGATGAGGAAAAATATCACAGAAAGGACATTTATAACTGCTGTCACTTAAAAGTCACTTATATTCTGTATCATTAACTATATTCCCATTGAATAACTTTGTTGGTTGTTTAAGACTTAAGCTGGAAAGGTAGAAGAATTGGTTCATATTTACTGTTTGGTTTTATCATATGAGCTATGTTATCTAAGAATTTGTATTTCATAGATGATAAAAGTATTACTATTTTTATACAACTAGTTATAAACTTAATTGCACATAAAATAAACCACACCAGTTCAAAGCAATGTATTTAAATTCACATTATTATATGTACTAACAAGTTGATAATCATATATCTTATATTATGAAACTGTAGAATAATAAATTCATTTAATACCATTTAATCATTATTATTTCCCTCCCTCGTTATTATTTTTTAGTACTAATTTTTTTTTAAAGTTTTCACAGCTGTATTTCAGTAACATAATGACAGTGAATTAGGGTCATTTCACCACCAGTGTTGACCTCCCTTCACCATAATTCCCAGCATATATTCCATACTTCCACCCTTAGCCCCACACTACTCTTTAGTTTTTACAAGCCTTTCACAGTTATATGTAAGGTACATAGTGACAATGAATTCGGAAAATTTCCACCAACAATGTTGACCTCCCTCCATCACTCTTCCCAGCATGCATTTCATACCTCCACTCTTAACCCCTAGACTACTAGTGTTACAAGTCCATTTTGTGTATAGCTTGTTTCAGTTTGGGTCTCTTGATTCTACTGTATCTAATCATTATTTTAAAGTCAAAACTGGCATTGGATTTATAGGCTACCTCATTTTAGAGAAGGCAACATAAACATAACCCACACATAAGATATGGAGAACTTAGGTTGGTGTGGAAGTCAAACCAATTTGCCAAGTATACTCCTTGATTGGCACTGATTATAAATTATCACTTTGGCTAGGAATCTTGAAGAATAGATAGAAACATCTAACCATCTATTATTTGCATGTAAATAAGCTCTTATGTTCCTAAATGTAATAATTTGTTCAATTCACATAATCCCTAAGGCAGCATAGCAGGTTCAATTTAGGACTTTATTACTATGTTTTGGTTTTTTGGTTGCTGTGCTGCTTTATTTTTGAGTTTTTGGGGGCTTTTCTTTATTTGGGGAGGGGGGGTCACACCTGGCAATGCTCAGGGGTTACTCCTGGCTCTTTGCTCACAAATCACTCCTGGCAGGCTCAGAGGACAATATGGGATGCTGGGATTTGGATCATCATCCTTCTGCATGCAAGGCAAATGCCTTACCTCCATGCTATCTCTCCAGCCCTCTTGGGGTTCTTTTTGTTTTGTTTTGTTTTGTTTTTTAGATCACAATCAGAGGTGCTCCAGTGTTACTCCTGGCTCTGCACTCAGAAATTGCTTCTGGCAGTCTCAGGGGACAATATGGGATTGCTGCAAGTGTTCAAGGCAAACACCCTAAATACTGTGCTATGGCTCTAGCTAGCTAAAGACTTTATTATTATGTGAAGCCTAATGTACAGAAGAAAATTTAAAATGAGGAAACTAAAATATTTGTCTGAGCTAATTTTCATCCAGAGTTAAAAACCATGTGGAAAGCTAACATTATTTTATAAATGGATTAATAAGTTTAATAGAACCATAGGAAGTCATAAAATTCTCATTGCAACAATTAGGCAATTATTTTTAATAAAGTTAAGTATATTAAATATACTGTTGTTTATTTTGCATATCTAGCATATTTTCTCTAATTTGGTGTTAATTATTTTTATGAAAGTATAATATCTTTCACTGAATTCAAATATCTATAGTTCATAAAATATCTATCAAAACTTTTTTAATTTAGACATCTATTACTTTCAAGGTTTCCAAAGAAAATTCAAATTTAGATGCAGATTCAATTTATGTAGTTATATTTTAATGTCTGATTTTTTGTTTTCTAGGAAATGTTATCTTGTAGACCAGAAATTCTTCCTATAATTCTCGGTGTGAAATAAATTTATATACCTAAGATGCTGGAATAATAATTTCTATTTTATTTGTTTGTTCCATTAAAGAAATTTTCTTTGTCATTCTTCTCTTATTTAGAAATAAATCTAAAAGATATTCAATCTGTTTAACAGAAAGGTTAAAAATTGAAATATTGTATTTCTAAGATTTAATTTTATACTTCAAGATGAATGTAAATATCTCCTTAATATTACAGTTATTTCCATTATATTACACCAGCAAGGCTAGAGATAAGACCCAGAGCATCACATACGTAAAATACTGCAATTTTGAGGGGTAGGGAGTCAGACCAGGTAGCACCTAAGGGTTAGGCCTAGCTCTGATCTTAGAAATTTCTCTTGACAGGCTCAGGGACTGTGTGAGATGTCAGGGTTCAAACCTGGATAGACTATGTCAAAGCAAAGTCTTTGTGATATAGTTCTGTCCCCAATTACAATTTTAAAATGCCTAATAAATGTTCCAATAAAACAAAGTCTGACTTTTTAATGTATTATTTTAAATATATTAATTGTATTATTGAAATTTTTATTAAAAATAAAGGTGATTTCATAATTTTTCTCAACTTTCAAATCAAAAGTTGTATGTGTCATATTTTGATTGACTGTTAATACCATAGTACCATAGTCCCTATGACCCTTTTCATAACTCCTGGGAAATCATGTCTGATTTGAATAAGTGTAAGTTCTGGTGACAAGTTTTGATGGAGCAGACATTCAGAAGTGAGTTAGAAGGTGATGCCCATCCCTATAAGCTTAATTATTAGATTATATATTTCCCTCCCAAAGAACCCTCTCTTGGAGCACAACTGTAAGATTATAGGGATAAAAAATATATCACATGAAAAAACAACACTGGTAGATAATTCAGTCTAAGGAACTAGGAACCCAATTGAGCCAATTTAGTCAATGCCAAACTGCTGTCAAAATGAATACTTCTAAATGAAATATTTGTATTTCTAACCCAAATCAAGCAATTCCAGACAAGGAAAATTAGAGATGAACTCTCTTGCACCAAGTTCAATGACAGTTGAAAAACTCAATTCTTAATTATTTTAATCATTAAAATTCAGTATCAATTTATGATCCAACAAACTTTAACTCTTAATAATAGTGAAACACATAAAAGACAAGATTCACATGAAAATGTTTGTTAACTGAAACGTTTTGGTCATCTTAAGACAATTGAATTAGGACATTTGTCCCAGAGGACAGTCTTTTGACAAAGTAGTGATTTCTACTATTTAAAACAAAATCAAAACTAAACAAAAATACTTCCTTAATTTTGAAATCACCTGTTACATAATTCTTTCTAATTTTGGTTCTTTATTAAAAGAATTTTATATGCACTTTGTTGTCTATGACTATAAAGATTTCTTATCTCTATGCACTCATTTTTTCACTCCTGTCTTCTATTCACATATCCTACCAGAAATCTCTACCTTCTCTGACATCCTTGGCATTCAATTAAATAGCAAGTTGGGCACATTAATAAAGATAGTAATTACCTTTGTCATATAATTCCATTGCTGAAAATTATTTTGTTTGGTTTTAAATTTGATATCCAGTTGTGTGAAGCTTCAATAATTCTGTATCATGGAAATGATTACAAGGAGCCATTTGTGTTATCTCTATCAGGTGGCAAAAGATGAATTAACAATGTCAAAGTATCCAATTTTTGTTAGTATGTTGTTAAAGAACAGACACATCTCTAAATTGGAAATTGACAGCTTTGGCACTAAATTGAACTAATCATTGTTCACATTCACACTAGCTTCCATTTCCTCAAGCTCTATTAAGTCATTAAAATGCCAAGACAATCTTCTCCACAGGTGTGAAAAACCAGAGCCTTGCCTGTGGCAGACTTAATTAAGATAACAGCTGGATAGTTGCACTAAAAAGGAGAAATTCAAGAGATTATAATGTTTCTGCAATAGCTCCAAATAAAAAAAAATAATTCAGGAGAGAAAGGATTGTTTTGTTTTCTTAATATAACTTTGTTATATGTTTATAATATACTTCATATAGTAAATATATATATATATCTAAATGATATTTAAAATAAAAACTTCAAAATGACATGCAAAGATATAGAGGTTATATTTAAATAATCTTGGAATATATTGTTCAACAATCACAGGCTACAAGTAATCTTGCTTTTGTTTTCCATCTACAATGAGTATTCCTTTCTCTCAAACTCTTTCTTTGTCATAATCATTCCCAGATCAAATATTTTGGGATTTTCTGGTAAAAGGAGAGAAGAAAAGCTATCCTGAATGAATCTTGTTGTGGCAGCAAAACTATCACTGGTTTCTAATAGGTTTTTGGTTTATAATAGCATCCCTGTCTTCAGGAAGTTAACTGCTTTGACATTTTCTTGAACTACAAAGATAAGACAGATATTGTTATAAACCTATAAAGTACAAGAAATCTGATCACATTTAAACAGTTTGACTTTTTGGTTTGAATATAGAGTTAGCCTTTGGAATCAGACTGTTCTTGATTCATAATCTAATTTTAGCCTTGACCTTATTAAATGTCTGCTTTCTATCACATATAAAATGTTTCTGACTCATTCTAGAATATTCTTCCTTAGACAAATTCAAAAACAAACACAAAAACAACATCAACATATATTTCAAATATTTTCAACACTTGAAACTTTTTATCCCTGGTCCCTTGATGTGGATAAAACTTAGTTTCTTAGTTATCTTAACAGTATGTCTAACATCTAGAAAATTGTCAACAAAAAATATGGTAATTTTATATAGAAATGCTTTGAAATATATACTTTAGGACACAAATGAAAACATTTTATAATGCTGGGTTCTTCAAATAATCAAACTACCATCATGAAAATGAGTAAAAGAAAAGGCAAGATGTTTATTAAAGCATCTATCTCTGAAAAACCAGCAGAGGTTACAACAGCTTTTCAATAGAGCTAATGCTTAAAAGTTTCCTTAAGCAGAAAAAAAGTAATTTAGGTAGGAAGTTTTTCACGGAAGACAGTAAACAGTGCATACAGTTCTAGTGCCTGTTCCTCTGAAAACAAGAGAGTGTCTTCTGAAACAGTACATTTTGCATGTAAATACCCTTTTCAAAGGTGACTTCTACCCAACCATTTAGAGCCCCTTCCAGGATTTTTGCTTTTAGCAAAGACCTATTTTGGAGTGTTGCATTTTTTAGTCACTTGAAGAACCTTTTCCTCATGTTTTTGGTTTTGTTTTTCCCTGTTTTAAATAATAGGCTATAAGTACCTTATTATAAGGAACAACGGTCAGGAAAAATCTTTGAGAATCAAAAAGACAGGTTAACTATAATCTCAACTTTTGAGGAGTTAGTGGAATCTGCAGAAAGAACTTTTATTTTTCATGGGAATATCTATTTTCTCAAGTGAAATATTTGGAATCAAATACCTGAACTTTATTATATTTATAAATGACATGATAAAAAAGAAAAATGGCATATATATATATATATATATATCTTATACCTAGTTAATTAATTTAAGGAACAATTTCTAAGCTCTTCAGCTGAATATTTTCTTTGATATGAAAAGGGAAGTCATCACTACCCTGTCCCCACCTATACCTGTCTTTTGTACCTAACCCTTTTTGCCCTAGAGAGGGACTCCTATTACCTTGGTGGATGTCCCACCCTTATAAAGAAGTCATCACTATCTCCTCCTCCTTCTTTTGGTATATAAGAACAAAGAAAGCCACTTGGTCCTTTGTCTCTGTTCCTTCTGAACAAGCTTTGGACCCTGGCCGGCCAGAATAAAGGACCCACTTGAGCTTTTGCCTGAGTGACTGTCTCTTCATTTCTCTGTGTTGGAGCAGAATCTGGACTGCCTAACTTTTCAGATACACATATACAACAAATATATAGTGTTTAGCAATGAAAGTGATGGCAGAGAAAGGATGATGAGCCAGATAAAAAGTAAAGGAAAATTAAACAGGATATTTTCAGTATGATGCATCAAAATGTATAAAAAAGCCTATTTTTAATTGAAATTGAAATTTTATTTTAGAAAAATAAAAAATTATCTATCAAACTGCCAATATTTTTTATCATCTATTACCAGTGGACCCATCAAGTAATTGAGCAGAGAAATAGGACTTTTCTTTTACTATAACTTCTGCCTTCTGTTCTTATATTTATTTCTCTCTTTCTTTTGGATCCAAACCCAGTGACACTCAGAAGTTACTCCTGACTCTGCTCAGAAATTGCTCCTGGCAGGCTCAAAGGACATAAAGGATGCTGAGGATCTAACTCAGGTCAGCCGAGTGCAAGGCAAATGCCTGATCCACTATACCAATGGTCGTCAAACTACAGCCCGCAGGCCACAAATTGTATTCGTTCCCATTTTGTTTCTTCACATCAAAATAAGATGTATGCAGTGTGCATAAGAATTTGTTCATAATTTTTGTTTTTACTATAGTCTGGCCCTCCAATGGTCTGAGGGACAGTGAACTGGGCCCCCGATTATAAAGTTGGAGGACCCCTGCCTTATACTATGCTATCTAATTTGGATATTCTTTATTTTTTTGTCTCTAAGGTTATAAACTCTCAGTGAAGATAATGCATATACAATACAGGGAAAACATGGTAATTTATTGTGAATGTGAAATTTAAAATAGTATATATATACTTATATATAAATATATACATATTTCAAGTTTTAACTAATCCCATCATAACTGAAACCTAGTAGTTGTAATTATTGCAGATACCTTATTCTGTTTATACAATCATGTCTATATTATTTTCCTTATTTTCGTTATTTTTTGCTGTTTATATTGGTCTATTTGTCCAATCCTTTAATATTTATTATATATTTCCTTTAAATTACAAATCAATATTCATATACAATAAGGAATTAATACGTTTTTTCAGGGCCAGAGCAGTGGTGTGGAGCAGTAAAACATTGCCTTGCCTGCGCTAGCCTAGAAAGAATCATGGTTCGATCCCTGGACATCCCAGAAGGTACCCCAAGTCAGGAACAATTTCTAAGTACATAGCTAGGAGTAACCCCTGAGCATCACCAGGTGTGTCTCCTCAAAAAAGTTTTTCAATGTGATAATATAATTTATAGTCAAGGACTCTGGTTTACCTGAAATTACTGACTTTTACTTAGACTATAAGTTATACTTATAAGATTTGAATTGTGGAATATTCTAAAATTCTAATTCCCACCCATCTGAGTCTCTAATATTAGTTTCTAATATCAAATAAAATTATGATGTAATTCATATATATCTTAGAATTTCTTCTTCTTTTTTTTTTTTTTTTTTTGGTTTTTGGGTCACACCCGGCAGCGCTCAGGGGTTACTCCTGGTTCTACGCTCAGAAATCACTCCAGGCAGGCTCAGTGGATCATATAGGATGCCAGGATTTGAACCACCGTCCTTCTGAATACAAGGCAAATGCCCTACATCCATGGTATCTCTCCGACCTCCTATCTTAGAAATTCTAATATGTTGCAATATGGTTAGAATTTTGTAATGTCTGATAAAATTAGATATCAAAATAAAAATATTGCTGCCATGTTCTCAGAATGAATGTAGCAGTCCTTCACTGGATCTGTTCATTGCCCTGTTCAAGTTAGGGAATCATTAACATAGAGAATTCATTTTGTGATTATCATGTACATTTTTATTTAGTATTACAAGTTATTCTATTGACATAACGAAGGAAAATATATCAAGCTTATTAAAATATATGGTAACAAAGAAAGTATAGTAATGTGCCTAAATTGGGTAGATTGATCAAATGCTATATATGACATCATTATGTTATAAGTGTTATAGTCACCATTAACTTACCAGAAAAAATAAATAGGAACTAGTAATATAAGCTTGTGCTGATAAGAAAAGTGAGGTTTTATTAAAATATAATGCAATGGTGTAAAACTTTCCAGGTATAATACAAATGAAACAAAATGAATTATTTATTCCCTAAAATAGGAGAACAAGCATCAATTGCCACAAGCTAAAGAATAAAATCTCTAGGTCAGACATTAAGAGTGAGCCTTTCACATAAAGGTCAATGGGTTCACATTATACTTCCAAAATACTATCCCAAAGGCTATGTTACTATATATATTTAAAATCTGGAAATCTTAACAGTATGATGCAATGAATAAATTGCACAATAGAGAATAACAGTGAATCTTTTTAAATCACAACCCTATAAGTATATAATTCCATATCTTCCTTAGAGTTGGTAAAAGATATGCTATAACATAAAAGTTGATATTGTACCTAATTCTAGTCGATTCATCACACACAGCACACACACACAGGTTTTTATTATACAGCATATCATTTGGTCAGTATTTTAAAAACTACCTTAAAACTGTATAGTTTCATGGGACCAGTATGATAGCATAGCAAGCAGCCCACCCATGTTTGATCTGCAGCATCCCATATAGTCCCATAAGCCTGGCAGAAGTGATTTCTGAGTGTAGAACTCCTGAGAGCCACCAAAACCTAAATCAATAAACCAATAAATTTAATAAAACTCAATAGAAACGCTAAATTACCGTATTTGCCTGCGTATAAGACGAAAAATCAGGAATCTTCTTATACACTGAGTATATCCCGAAAAACATCTCGATATGCCGCTAAACGAAAATCATCTGGATATTGCCACAACCCAATTTTCCAACTCGATCCTGCACCAATCACTGCAAAGAGGCTTGGACAGCCTCTCTAAGTCAGCCAATTCAAGCAGGCTTTTGATGCATGCAAATTAGACAATGTTCTGGACCCGAATCTACACTGTCAAAAGCTTGCTCCAATGGGCCAGAGTCAGAGAGGAAGTCTATTACAGTATACCCTTTGAACCTTTGCTTGTTGTGATTGGCTCACTGTGGTACATACAGTTGCAGCACAGGAACATTCTGTCTTATACAGTGAATATAGGCCTAAACCTATATGTTAACTTTAAAACTAGAGGGTCATCTTAAACGACTAGTCATCTTATACACCGAAAAATACAGTATTTTGCTATTTTCAACTATTTGAAAATTATAGTTTTAGTACTATGTAAGTAGGAGGCAATACCAGGATGCTAAAAACATAATTAATAATGTTTCTGTTTTTGTTCCTCTAAGATCTCTATATTCATTTATTTCAGAATGAGAAAAAAAAACTGCCTAAATTATGTTTTATCTTTAGTGTCTGATTCTTCTTAAAGTGTTTTGTTTGCAAATATTGAGGCTGTAGAGATAGAATAGTGGAAAGGATGCTTGCCTTGCATGTGGCCAACCAAGTTTATTTTTCTAGCACCTCATATTGTACACTGAGCAGTACCAGGAGTAATACCTGAGTTGATGACAGGACTAACCCCTGATATTGAACTAGCATGGCTACAAAATGTTTTCTTGTTTATTTTGCTTTATTTTTCCTTTCTTTGGCATATAATGCCATTTTCTATTTAAATTGGTATTTGTGAAAGTGACTTTGATTTCAAGTATTTTTTTTACTCAATTTCTAAAAATACTTCAGTATAGTCAGAAATAAATGATGTTAATTTTTAGAAACTCTATTGAAATAAATTACTTACAATAATAGTTGAGTATCAGAAAAATGACATCTGGTTATTTTTTTGTGATTTATTTTGAAAACCAGTTCTGGAAATTCTAGTCTATGATTTCTAGCAACTCTAACCTGCTTTGTTTGATTGTTTCTGAATTAAACAATTATTATCCACAACAACACTTTTGAAAATAGTATTATCATATATATCATATTTATGTGTGAAAAATATCTAACAGTATAATTTGTGTGATCATATTCTCTCTGAGAAATTAAAATGAATGTAACTGAACTATTTTAGGCAACTATTTCTTCGCTATTGGTATTTAGTATACTTTGTTTTGTTTTATTGACAGGATTCTTTGTCAGTAATTTTAACCAAAATTATATTGGGTTTTCAAATATATATTTTAGTAATCTAGTATCTTTTAGTAATGAATGATCAAAATAAATATTTAGTTTATTATCTATACTATCTATCTTATGCAAATATATATATCTATATTATATATAATACACAAAATTTAGATATAAAAACCCAAAACTTCCTTTGTGACTTTATTTGGAAGTAGGTCTTTATTTTAATTCAATATTTTGTTTTGTTTTGTTACTGGGTCACAACCAGTGGAATGCAGGGATCACTAGAGATTCTGAGCTTGGGATCACTTATTACAGGAGCTCAGGACCTATATAGGGTGCTAAGGATATCATAATTAATTTTATTTTATATTGAAATACTGTGAATAATATTAGGATTAATAATGCATTAGTTGTATTAAGTACTTGGGTCCACAGTGATGGCACAGATGTAGAGCCTTTGCCTTGCACACGGCTGACCCAGGACTGACCTTGGTTCGATCCCCCGGTATCCCATCTGGTCCCCAAGCCAGGAGTAATTTCTGAGAGCATAGCCAGGAGTAACCCCTGAGCTTCACCTGGTGTTGCCAAAAAATCAAAAATAAATAAATAAATAAATAAATAAATAAATAAATAAATAAATACTGGACCACACTCATTATCATCAGTATAAAGATAACACTTTTTAAAGAACATATTAAGGTTAAGCTGGTCATAAATGTAGCTGGTCAAAAATGATTTAATAGGACCATTGTCTCATAAAAAAGGATAAACATTATGTATAGGTCTAAAATCATGTTGAAAAACATTTCCGAAGAATCAGACCACATATTGATTTTGAACTTTCAAATCAGAACTCTCAGAAACTAAATTTGTATTTTTTCTCCATTTTAAATATTGTGTTTTGAAACAATCATCAAAGTAATTTAACTATTTAAAAATAAATTCTGAGAGAAGTGGAATGTATAGAATTGCTATTCATTGTCCAAATATATCTACATGAGGCACAATTTGAAAAGAAATCTAAATTGTTTAGTTCATAGATCATTTAGAAAAGCAACCTCCTATTCACCAAATATTTAGACTTAAAATAATTAAAAAGCATCACCTAATTCTTTTTTTTTTTTTGGTTTTTGGGCCAGAAGTCGCTCCTAGCTTGGGGGACCATATGGGAAACCGGGGGATCAAATTGCGGTCCGTCCTAGGCTAGCGCAGGCAAGGCAGGCACCTTACCTCCAGCGCCACTGCCCGACTCCCTACCTAATTCTTAAGCTCAGTGATTGCATGACAGGGGAAGAATGTAAACCTGTTAGAAGAATAAAAAGAACTGTTTCAACTTTTTGAAGAAAGATTTTGAAATCTCTTATCCAAATTCATATAGCTCTTATCCAAATTCGTATAGCTCTTAACATTTTGGCAAGAAAGAACTCTGCAAACCAGTCATGGTCAGTTCCTAGAGCATGCAAGCAAATGGAACCTTGCAATACTATATATTTTCTCCTCATTAAGTTCACATATATCTACTTGTCATACCCCCTAACTGTATGAACATATGAATACATTAGTAGCACATGAGTCTTTTGAACAAATATGTATTTTATACTGAAGTCGTCACTTGACCACTACATTCGTCATGAAATTCAGATGCTTTCTCTCATGGAATGTATTCCAAACGTGTCCCATTGGTTCACATCTTCAAACCCTTGCTCCAAGACTCACTATTAGCCTTGAGAATACTCAAATTACTTGCATGTACTCTTTCATGAATTCTATTGATGTAACATATTTCTTTCACATAGCTAATCCCAGGCTGACATCCAGAAACATACTATAGTCACTCAAGCATGATTAGGAGCAATTCTGGAGACATATAACTCTGCTAAATGTGGTCCTGGTGTCCCCTGAGCACCACCAGGGAGACATTCCTGTGACCCATGTAGCTCAGCATCTTCAGGACTTTTCATTGAATCAATAACCCACATGACCCAGGAAACCCCTGAGCATCAATCAGTTGGGAATACAAAACCCCTCACTTTTTTACCCCGGATTTGTGTGTTCTTTAATCTGTAGCAACATGTCCTTACACTGTGAATATGATCAGAGCCTTTTATCTACCAAAAAGAGGGACAGAGTAATTTTTTCAGTGAAAAACAACATAAATCTACAAATCTCCAGGATTTTATCAGTTAAAATAATATTGGTATACATTTAGTAAAAATTTCTCATGCACATCTATATACTAATCATTAATTTCAATCTAAGTTTAATTGAGGAATATAATCTGAATGTTTTTCATTCCTTTCAAATAAAATCAGTTTTATATTTTTCATTATCTCTTACAGGTAACTCATTGATGAAAAATTGAGTCATACTATTGTTAATATTTTATTCTGATTATCCATGAAGTTGAACAATCACTCACGAGTCTATATATATGTAGTATAACTTTAAACTTCTGAAATACAATCCTACTCTGAAATACAATAAGGAATTTATGAGATTTCATTTTTTATGATGAATGATCAAATACAATTCTAATTAAACAGTGTAATCCACTGTATCAAGAAATTAATAATCTGGGCTTTAGCGGTGGCACTAGTGGTAAAGTGTCTGCCTTGCCTTCGCTAGCCTAGCACGGACTGTGGTTTGATGTCCCAGTGTCCCATATGGTTCCCCAAACCAGGAGCTATTTCTAAGTGCATAGCCAGGAGTAACCCCTGCGTGTCATTGGGTGTGCCCCAAAAACAAACAAAAAAAAGAAATTAATTATCAAAGATTGTATATATTCCTATTCTATTTTGAGAAAACAATGATTAATAATAGCCACAATGATATGCCTCAATATCTATTACAGAATAAGAGAAAAGCTATTTTCAAAGTTTCAGATACTCAACTTAAGCATCAGTAGAAAATCTATAACAGATATATTGTGGTCATACTTTCCCTGATATACACCATGAGAATCCATCCATGTAATCTAAGGTACTTTTCATTTACAAAATAATATCTATGCAATTTAGATTAACATTACCCTTTGCAATAAAAATTAAAACAAAAGTATAAAATGAGTTTGAGCAATATGTAATAACATATTCTTATATATGTATATCAATAACATTAACATTTCAAAATATGCTCCTTCACACATCTGTTTGACAAAGGCTTGAAATATTTGAAAAACATAACGTGATTTAAATCTTACTTTTATACTCTACTTATGTTTTCTAGTATAAAATAAGAGGGAATTTCAAAACCTAAATATAGACTATTTGTATTTATTCAGTAATTAAACTGATTTATAATTATAGAAAAATACAGGCAAGTGATCATTGACATTAATGCTTCCCATATATTTTATTGCGTTTGCAATATCAATAGTTTTCATCTTGCTTAATTGGATGCTCTTACTGGAGTCAGTATATTAAAATCATTTTAAAAACAATAATATAAAAACCAAAGTAACTCTAGATTCTCCACTTGCTACTATTTCCATGATTTTACACAATTTCATAAATATGTTACTAAATGACTTTCTCTAATGTGTGTTATATAAATAAAATGTGGTTAATTGGGATATAAAGAAATTTTTAAAACTATGTAGCCTGATAGTCCCTCTACTTTATACTGTAGTTAAGAAATTAAAATACATTTTGTGATTTGTTTTCTAAAATTCCTTTTTGAATAGTTTTATTTATTAATATCAAGCAATATTTTCATAAACCAATTTTTGTCTCTCATGTGAGATCTGTGAACTATTATAATTTAACATTTTCTATATTATCAGTATCAGAGCCCTTTCTATGTCTCTAAAGAATTGTATCACTGTCTTTTTCTGGAGGTTAATTACCTTTCTGTGTTCAAAATCTCTAATCCACTGAAATGTCATTTCATCTTTTTTTCTATATCTTCCCCCTTTTGTTATTTGTAAGTTTTCTGCAAAGAAACTGCTGTCAAATCTCTTCAGTTTAAAAAGAATATAGCAAATGATAACCCACAAAAATCTCAAATGTCATTTATAATCATCCATTCCTTTATATTATCTGTCCCAACACACCTGTCATTCTGTCTAACTCTCAGATACAATCAAATTCATTCACAAATATAGAATATGATTATTATTAAATTCCTTTATTTAGCTGAGAGTTTACATTTAATTATCAATGAACCAAGATTTGTTGATATTTTAATATCACTAGCCATATCTCTGCCTTCCATAAAGAAATCCATGCCATTCAATGTCCAATATCATTCACTTTCTTATGCAGAGTTATTTATACTTTATACTCCTCAAAATCATTTCCCTCAATAGACATTGATAGTGAGATTTTTATTTATAGTGTTGATTTCTGCTTAAAATTTGGAAAAAAATAAATTATATTTGTGTTTTGATAAAGCTATACTGGTATAGACTTTGGTCTATTTTGACAACAGTTGTTGACAGTGAGGCAAGATTAGGAACTAAAGAGACTAAATTCTTATGTACTTAACATTCTAGAGTAGAAAAATCAATATTAAAAAATAAAAGTTAGGGATGACAAGGTGGCCTTGCAAGCACTAGCCAAGGAAGGACAGCAAGTTCGATCCCCCGGCATCCCATATGGTCCCCTCAAGCCAGGGGCAATTTCTGAGTGCTTAGCCAGGAGTAACCCCTGAGCATCAAAAGGGTGTTGCCTGGAAAGCAAACAAACAAAAAAAAACCAAAAATAAGTAAATAAAAAAACAAAGGGAAAGATGTTGCATTTAGACTGCTATTGACAAATCTTTCAATTGACCATAAATTTGAATAAAATAATGAAACTTTTCCCTTAGAAATTACTTAACTCTCAAACTGGATGGAACTGGAAGATATTGTGTTAAATTAAATAAACCAGAAGAAGGATAAATACAGAATGATATTACTTATATGTGGTATTTAGAATAACCCCAGAAAGAAACATAATGGTCTAAATGGTAATTGTCTCAAACACTATCCCAGGGTATACTGAGGAGAAGGAAAGAAACTGAGTGGAAAAACAAAAATGAAAGGATGGGGGCAAGAGGTCTAATAATCTCAGGTCATTGGTAGTATTAAAAAAAAAAAAAACAGCACAACTGGGGCCAGAGGGATAGCACAGCAGTAGGGCATTTGCCTTGCACACAGCTAACCCAACATGAACCTTGGTTTCAATCCCTGGAGTCCCATATGAATGAAGGAAGTAAAAAGCCTGTCTAGAGTACAGGCCCGTGTGGAGGACGAACTCCAGGGATATTGGTCATGGAAATGTTGCACTGGTGAAGGATTTTATATATATACATTTTTTAAAAAAATTAAAAAAAAAAGAGAAAAGATAAGGCCTCCCAATTATTACCACAGGCTGTGTTCTTTACACTGACAGTGTAGAAAGAGGAGGTACAGTAAATGCATCCCATATACACCTCAACCCAGGCTCTTTGCCTAGTCTGTATTGTGAATTGGGGGACAAAAAAAAAACAAATAAATGGGTTCTATATTTTGAAGTCCTCAAGTTACTGAGCTAGTTGGTTTCTTTCCTTTCCACTATTGCTCTAATCTGTAACACAAATCAACTGATAGTAAAATTGGAGAAGAGAAAAATTGATAATAAAAGACTACAGATAGTGAAATATAGCAGAATCCAGATTACAACCACTTCCAATCACACGGTGCTTGGGCAATCCACTTAGTTTCCAGGTAACATATGTGAGAATATCCACTGGGTTGGAGACCACAATGATGATGCAATCAGGGCTGTACTTGACAATCTGAGGGATAATGAATTTGAAGACATAGACATTTCTCTGTACCAGGTTGAGTCTGCTCTCACCCTCCTGCTGTCGAACTCCAGCAGTTACCACCACAATCTTAGAATTGGCAGTCACAGAGTAATCTTTGTCAGCCACGATTTTAGCAGTCTGAAGAAACAGGCTCCCGTGTTGCAGATCCATCATTTCTCCCTTGAGTTTATCCTTCAACACATCCACTAGGATCAGTTCATCTGCCAGAGACTTTCCCAAAATGCTGATGGCACATGCCATACCGACTTGCCCAACACCCACAACCGTGATCTTATTGTTGGGGATTGAAGCATCCTCCTCTGCAACAGGTGCAATCAGTTTTTCCTTAAGCGTTGCCATTGTACACAGCGAGGAGATGTGGGACCAGGTGACCGTACAGGAGCCGCGATGGAAGACCTTATGGTTGAAAAGCTTGGCATTCATCCCTGCAGCTGCCATGGATGGATTCTGGGGGAACACGACGACTCGAGTGTGACCGTGTGGAGTGGAGTGAATGTTGCAAGTGTGTCTCTTCAGGAACTAAACCCAGAAATGGGCACAGACCATGACAGTGAAAATTGGAAGGAAGTGCATAAATGGTGGTTGAAAGCGCCTATGAGGTCATCAAGCTAAAAGGATACACCAACTGGGCAATTGGATTAAGTGTGGCTGATCTTATTGAAAGCATGTTCAAAAATCTCTCCAGGATTCACCCAGTGTCAACAATGGTGAAAGGGATGTATGGAATTGAGAATGAAGTCTTCCTGAGCCTTCCATGCATCCTCAATGCGCGTGGATTGACCAGTGTTATCAACCAGAAGCTGAAAGATGATGAGGTTGCTCAACTCAAGAAAAGTGCTGACACCCTGTGGAA
>PVKC010014403.1:0-22201 GCA_004027635.1 Crocidura indochinensis | reverse complement strand
TGTGTGTGTGTGTGTGTGTGTGTGTGTGTGTGTGTGTGTGTGTGTGTGTGTGTGTGTGATTTTTGGGTCACACCCGGCAGTGCTCAGGGGTTACTCCTGGCTCCATGCTCAGAAATTGCTCCTGGCAGGCACGGGGGACCATATGGGGCACCGGGATTCGAACCGATGGCCTTTTGCATGAAAGGCAAACGCCTTACCTCCATGCTATCTCCCAGGCCCCTGCCTTGCTGTTTTCAATGGGGCAGAATTAATGAGGATGAGATTACAACAGGAAATTTGAATGAATCTAAAGTAAAGCAAGTTTCGCTGCATAGGCTGTCTTATTGGTTTTCCACTTTGCTTTTCTCCTAAGTAGGCAATTATGGCTGGCAAGAACTTCCTCACTGAAATAGGACACTCCAAAGGAATATTCATATAAAATATGAAGGACTCTAAACTATAGCAGGCTCCAAAGAATTGTTCATTATAAAATAATATGAAGTCTACGGCCATACCACCCTGATCTCAGAAGCTAAGCAGGGTCAGGCCTGGTTAGTACTTGGATGGGAGACTGCCTGGGAATACTGGGTACTGTAGGCTTAAAAAAAAAAGAATAAATAAATAAAAATAAATAAAATAATATGGAAACCAGAGGAAAGAGAAAAGAATAGCTCACTTCATTTTTCAAATATTACCAGTTTTGAGATACTGGAAGATTCGTGTTTTCATATATTTATCTTTTCTGTAAATTTCTTATCTGAAGTATTTGACCATCTTATTTATGTATTGCAAGGCATTTGAACAAAGTAACTATTTTTTGATTTTTTGTTATTATTCTCAAAATAAAACACTGAGCTGTACATATACTTTTTCTCCACATACACCTCATATCTGCTCACATTCACTTCCCATGCAATAAAAAAATGTGTACAGAGAATACAAAAAGACCCTCATTCATTCTCACATCCCCTTTCATCATTTCTATTTATTCTCCTTTGGCTAGAGTGAAGTGTGTGCACTTCTATAGTTTTCATTTACTTTGATCTCCAAATTCAGTAAATGTTACTTTTGCCCATCTGTTTCTTATATAAACATCAGTTCCATAGATTTTAATAGCCCACCATATATATTACCTCATAAACAATTACATCAACACAAACCTCTTCCTCTCCTTCCCTCTGTTCCACACTGCCAGACGAGAACATTTGCAGTGGCATCACCCTTCTCCAAAAAAGCACTTTTGAAATAAAAATAGATATAATCCAAACTTACCTGAGAAGTACTCTGAGGCATCCAAAGTACACATTAAGAAATACCAATAAATGTTTCAACAGCTTCTTGTCATTTTGTTTACTTTTTCTTAACCATTAAAATTTAGGAATATTGCTTATTACACTTTATTAAAGTCTTTTTTCACTAATAGCTGTCAAAATATTTCTTTACTCATCTTCACTCATTACCTTTATAATTGGGAATATGTTGACAGCATACTGGGTTTATTTCATTTTTAGAGGAGTGGCTAAAATCATACTGCTATTTTTTACTCAGGGATCACACCTAGAAATGCTGGGGACTATATACACTGCCTGGATTGAATCAGATTTGCTCATAAGCAAAACAAGTGCCTTAAACTCTATATTACAGAGTATATGTATTCAGAGTTGCTAACTCACAGATAAAGAGACATGAGACTAACTTGTTTGCAAGACCTCCACTGTTTAAAAGTAAGATTTATGAGTTCAGTTTAATTGTATTCAAAATGTTTTATAGATATATTCTTTATTGCCTTATAATATCTGCATTTTCTGTCCATATCAAGATCATATATTTAGATTAGAAATACCATTTTAAGTATTTCATTTTGTTATGGTTGCTATTGCCATTTATTCAAATATTCCATATCTCATTCAATCTACCCTTTAACTGTCCTATGAACTTAGGATGGGAAGTTGACATCATTCACTCCAAATAACACCAGAAGATATATAGATAATGAAAGGACAAAGACAATTTATATATATATATGTAAGTATATATATATATATGTATATATATATATGAACACCAGTTTTGCATCTTGAAAATTAAAGACAAACCCCAATACAAATTCTACATAATCACAGAAATGGAAAGTTTTCTTAAACTTCTGTACTTAGACATTTTTTCCTATTGCCTTTAGAATGTTTTTAAATAGTTTCAGTATATTTCATCACAAGAAAAAAGTTTGATAATGGCAAACGTTAAATAAAATGCTTATTTTAATATATGTGATATTGAAATTAAGTATTAGAAACTACATTCAAAGTGTCAATAAAATGTCAACAAAATTAAAATATGATTTTTACTTCATTTTAATTGAAAGGATAATGATTTTATATGGTCATTATGATGAGCAAAGCAGCACTCAGTACACAGGCCTTGAGGAGATGTAACAGAATTGAGCAGTGATGGTCAAAGCATGCAAGTTCTGGCAATAGGAATATTTTACAGGGGGACTGATAAACGCTCAATTCTTAGGCCCCACCCCCTAAGCAATTTAATCAGAAACAATGGAGATAGTAAGCCTCCCCATGGACTCTATATGGGTAGCAGGGCTCAGAGAAAAGGTGCTCAGGCAATTCATCTGCCTATCCAGATAACTTGATATCAATTCTAAACCAGTAATGTGATTCAGGAGTCTATAATAAATTTAACATGTTGTATAGTACAAACATCATATTTTGTCCTATAATGTTCCATTCAAATTGGCAGCCAGCTAGGATAATGAGAATGGCTGATAGGAAGTAAATTCCAGGGCAGTTAATCAGGTGTGATGTGTATCATGCATTTGATATATGTATATGTGTGTATGTATGTATGCATAATATGCATCGATGTAGTGAGAAAATTCCCCTTTTTGTCTTTTTTTCTACATCTTAATATAATATTATACTAGCTTTGGTCTTAAATGTTTGATAAACACAGATATCACTGTGCTAAAAATGTTTTGTTGAAAGAATACATGACTTCTTTTAAAATGATCCAAGCAAAATATTCTTTAAAAGCGTGCTTATGATTAACATGTGGTATCTGATCCTATTCCATCATTGTCGAGATCTAAATAGTGTTTTTGCCAAAAGTGACACCCTGTTCCTGGAAGCCTGGGTGTTGGCTGAGCTGACCTATAACACTCCACTAACCACTCATTGCACTGGACTTAGAGGAAGCAAGTTCTGAGATTAAAATTAAATATGTATATAGGAAACAGAAGTGGCAGCAAACAAGGATAGAGAGGGAAAAAAATCCTTTCTGTGTGTCAAAGAGATGGAGGAAAAATACATCGACAAATACATACAAAGTCTATGGAATAACTAAAATCATAGAACTACATATTAGGTCAGAAAAACGAGGGGTGTGAATTTGCTACCTACATAATACTTAATATATATTTTATAACTTCATAAAACTCAATCGAGATTTTTACATTAAAGGCAAAAGAATTAAAAGTCTTTGCTCTAGTCACAACGCAAGTGAAAAAGTTTCCCAACAAGCAAACATAATTGAAATCAGCTCTAGAATATGAAATACTTTATTATACTAAGTACTTTCATGACTTAAGTTATTCATTCAGATTATAGAAACATAAAATCACAGCTTCATGAAAAGTCTAATGACTTTAACGCAATTTTAAGCATACACACTTAAAAATGAATGCAGACTGACCAGACGGTACTGGTGAGCTCATCATGGAAATCACGAGGAGGATTGATGGGCTTTGATGTGGAGTCACAGCCTTCCTGCAGCAGGCGATGTGGGGTTTAGTAGAGGAGAGATCTAGAACGTTAAAAAAAAAATTGTATTTTCTAAAATAGTATCAAATATCATGCCACACAGGAAAAGAAGCAAAAAACAAGTCTTGAATGAGGTAGCTTTATTATTTCATGCTCCCACCCAGGAGTTTTCAAAGAGCAAATTTAGCAATCCTGTTGGGAACACAGGCAAACCAAAATTAAAAAAAAAAAATACTTGGAGAGGTCAGAGCTATAGCGCAGTGGTGGGGCATTTGCCTTGCACACGGCTGACCCAGGACAGATCTCGGTTCGATCCCCAGCGTCCCATATGGTCCCTCAAGCCAGGAGTGATTTCTGGGCACATAGCCAGGAGTAACCCCTGAGTGTCACCTTGGTGTGGCCAAAAAAAAAAAAAAAAATACATGGAGAAAGAGTCCAAAAGCAGGGAATAGACGTCACCTGATGACAGCTAGTTTGTTATTTAATATAGGCTATAATTTGCTATTAATATTATGATACAGTTAAATGCATTTTAATTACAGATAAGATGGTTCCACTACTAGATATTTTTAATAATCGGTGTCAAGGATTTTTCCTACAAGACAGCAATAAGATGCTTACATTTAAAGTTTAAATGCACTAAATAAAAGGGAGCAAATAAATCCTAATTTCTAAGAGTGGTATAAACAACAAAACAGATACCCGTTACAAATCTCATTTTTCCTTAAGTCTTTGCAATCTTGTGCCAGACAAAAGCAATTACAGTTATGTTCTTTCTAGGAGTGGCAAACAGGATGAACTGCTTGAAAGGAATTTAGGGACTTTCTGCTTTATATTTGAACAGATTCTTATTTCTAGATAATACAGTTAAAGGAATGTAATAGGAAGTGTATTTTCCTACATTTACTGGAATGTTGAAGTTTGGGGTTTTTTTAAAGGGTAGTAGCTTTTAAAGTTGTACTTGATGAGTTTTTGACTAAAATAGTATATTCCAATGACTATGTTTTTCAAACAGGATTCTGTAACTCTGAAAGCATTTATCACTTTATCTTGAGAATTCAACATGTTTATTGGGACTCATTTTCTCTGCAGTATTTTAAGAATGTTATTACTATTTTTGTACAAATGTATAAAGCAGGATATAAATACATATTTCCTTTGAATATCTATGTAACATAACTAAGAATACCTACAATTGTTCAATTAATCTCTAATCAGAAACATGCTAGTTATTCAAATTGCTAACTGGAGTCATCAGTTCTACCTGACTAGATTTTTACCACATATTTTATGTTAAATATATATTAAGATTTAGCAACAATAAAAACATATTTTATAACTATTCCTTTAAACTCATACAAGTGATTATTTTATCAGGATAAAAGTTGTGAGAAATCAATATTTCTACAGGAAAAAAGTCGGATTTATAGGTCTCTTGACAAAGTAGGGCCTTTGAATAGACTGCAGATGCAAAAATAAATAAAAATGTTGGAATAAGTCTGCAGACTTTTCATAATACATGCTTATAGAACTTAGACTGCATGTTACATAAAACCACAATCTTTTTTTTATTTGTATTATAGTTTGAGTTTTTTTTTTTATTACATTTTCTTTTCATTCCCTCCCTCCTTTTATTTTGGCAAATGGTATTATTTTAAACAGTATGCCATCAAGAAAAGTTTTTGGTCTATGTAACTAACAAAAGCCTATGTCTCTTGCATATCTTTTCCAGCTTATGGCAAGTTCAGTCTACATACAAAGTCCTTACAACTCATAAATCACAGGTCTCTCTCTGTGGAGCCACTAGGCTCAAATACTCAATAGTATTTAATACTCTTTAAACATGGGTTTCAGTGTTTGTAACTAAAATCATTGATTCATAGATGAATTTCAGAGGATGCTAAAAATCTTTAGAACCTGTTATAAATATATTTCTTAATTATTTATTATCAGTAAAGCTTTATTTGCATACATTTTTATATATTTTAGGTCAGGGATTGTATAAAATTATAGGTGAAAAGAAATTTATTGTGAGTGGAAAAAGTTTAAGAAGCAATGGTCTACAGAATAGGATTTATGATACATTTCTTGATACCACTTGAGTTAGTACTTTTTGGTGGAATAAACTTACTGTGCATTGTGCAACAGAATATTCACCACCCCTATGCCTCAAGCCATGCACTTCTGCTATGATTTCATCTTTAGAGAAACCACTAGAAAATGCTTCCTATCATTCTATTTAACCAAGTGATATTCAACAGATGCAAAACACTACCCAACATGGAAAATTCAATATCTATTTCAATTTCTGTTGCTTGTATTTCTTACAAAACAAGAATGACAACTTCTTAAAGATACCTTTTAGATCTGGCCCATCTTTCCTGTTTTAATTAATCCTGCCTTGGCTCAAGTAGTTATTTGGTCTTGGCTGGATTTATCTTTATCAAACCTTATAGAACTGACTCTAGGGAAAATATGAATAAATAAATGAACAAATAACATTTGGTGGTAAACTGGAAAGTCCTTTGTTGGTATTTCCTTTTATTCCACTTTCTCTTCTTTCTTCTTCATAAACAATTTTTAGGAATCCTGGCAATTTGTCACTATTTCTGGGGTGAAATTCAACATCATTAACGAGTCATAAGCAACATGCATTGACTAACCTGGTGAACATATGGGTTAACACTGTGTGGTGATATTAAAATACACCAGCTCAGTTCTGGTTAGCTCGGTACCCTATCTTTCAAATTTCCATTTCCATATTTCTGTTTTCTTCCATAATTTCTTTTCTACATGAAAGTTCAAATTCTCTAAGGACATTTGCCATTAACATTCATAACTAAGCATTCCAAGTAACAATTTTTTCCTCACCTGTTTCCACTTTGTCTTATACCATACCTATTATGACACCTCTTACGTTAAATAAAAATACTGTTTCTAATATTAATAAAGTATTTGTATGCTCCAGGATTAAAGAGATGACTTAAATGACTGAAATACATCCTATGTATATGTAATCCAATTTCCAATGTCAAAATGTCCCCGAGCTCCCCAGAAACAATCCATAGTTATCAAATCAGACATAATCCTAGAGCACTGCCAGGAATGGTACAAAAACTTAGGGTGTAGGAAGCAAAATTGTGTTCCTCTATTCAGAGACCAGAAGATACTTGTGTTGGTAGTTCCCTCACAGCACAGAGTCTGATATATATTGGTATTCAATAAATTGCTAGTAAGTAGTTCTACAAAGAGAAGAGTTAGAGCCAACAGATCTATAACTGATCATCGAGAGAATCATTTATCCAATTGCAAGTATAAATTTTGAAATGCTGGAATATGGTCCTTTGTTTTGAATGAAAGAATGAAAGGAAAGTGTTCTGGGGGGTCAGAGATATAGCATGAAAGTAGGGTGTTTGCCTTGCATGAAGAAGGATGGTGGTTTGAATCCCGGCATCCCATATGGTCCCCTGAGCCTGCCAGGAGCAATTTCTGAGCATAGAGTCAGGAGTAACCCCTGAGCACTGCCGGTTGTGACCCCCCAAAAAAGAAAAAACAAAGAAAGAAAAGTATTCTGTTTAAGAATATCTAAACCAATTGAGAAGGGTGATTTCCTTGATTAGGAACAAACACCAGATTACTGAAAACCAGTATGTCAAAGAATTATGTTACTGAGGTAAGGTCACCTCCTTGGCTTTTCAATTGATGTGACCACGTGATCATATTTCCTCTCCTCGAAGAAATAAAGTTCTCTGTTAGACAAATTCTTACATGTGCATAATTGCATGTAAATGATGGAACCATTACTTATCACACAGCAAAAAAGGAGATACATATGGAAAGAAACTTATTTTCCTTAAACTTTAGTAACAGAAACAGGACTGCCCAAATAAGTGCCCTGAGTAGACTGAAGTGGGGTGTTCACCAAAACACCCCAGGCAGCCTGACTATATGAGGAATCAGGAATTTATTTGATATCTTCCAGACCTACATGGCTGACATAAGTGAATGTCACTTATGGCTACATGATGCCATAAGTGAATGAATTTCCCTTATTACCAAATGAGGCAGTGAACAGACTGGCCAAGACTGACATAACCCCTTTTCAGTTGACTCTAGTTGCTTGACTACTGGTTTCACTTCCTACTTGCATGCCACAGGTTAGGTAATTCCACCTAATGGACTAACAGCTAAAAACAGAAGTTGTACCTGGCAATCTCCTTGCCTACATTCTCCATGCTTACAGTTCAGAAGAAAACTCATTCCAAAACTTTCTGAAATAGATAAGCCAATGGTCAACAAGCTTCTTAAACAGGGGGACAGTTCACTGTCACTCAGTCCCTTGGAGGACCACACTACTGTTTAAAAAAATGAACAATAATGGCCTGTGGGCCATAGTTTGAAGGCCACACAAGACACGTCAGTTGCTAAACAGGATAGGCGGACCAACAACGGTAGCAAAAAGACCCAGGGATTGGAAAATGTTGGCAATCAAAAAATTGGGGAAATGTCCTTGGTGGGCCACATGTGGCCTGCATGGGTGGTAATTTGAGGGCCCCTGAGTTAAATCCATGCTAGGTTGTAGAGTGTAATACAGCGCAGGGAATGCAACTTCAGAGATTAGTTGTGCATATATTTTGCATATTTAAAATGAGATTAAGTGATGTACTCTATAAATATAACTCAATGGTAACATCTAAAATCACATAATACAATCAAGAATGGTCGTTTGGATATTTCCTTTCATAAAAAACATTCTGCCAATAAGAGTTACCTGCACTAATAAAAAGAGACCTTTCCTTAGTACATGTCAGTTTTCAAACTCACTGTGCTTTGTGTGGGAGTCTCCAAGTTCTCAGGCTATATTCTAAACATCTTCAAGATAGCAAAGTCTATTTCCTCAAAAAGCCTCACTGCACTATTTCATTGAATCATTTTTGAAGGTTCCTACTTGCAACTTCCCTTCTTGGACACAGTCCCAATTAACATCCATTTCAGCTGAAAAGAGAATCACAATACCCAGGAACTGCAAAAATACATCAGACTCCTTTGCACTGTAGAACAGGGGGTCATTATAAAGGTGGGAGGGGGGAGTATTTGTCTATCTGTAAATACATGTGAGATTAAAAAAAATCCCAGATAGGATCCTGTAAAGAGAGTAACAGTCAAAGTAAAGGAACTAAAGGAACTTGTAACAGGCACCTCTGATACCTATACAGCAGGAGGGCTTTGTAATCTGCACATTTTAACCTTTCCTACAGAAAACTGCCCGATTGAACATGTTTAAAAGAATCTAGCACCTGCTCTACTACTTTGCAGGTATGGAGGCATGGGTTAGGATCAGCTCGTCAAACACAAAAGACCTTTATCCATCATTGCAATTTAGATGGATGCGGTCTTTTTTCACACTGCACTCTTGAATACATTAAAACATTTCTTTCTCTGAGTTCTTTAATGCTACAACCTACCTCTGGAAGATTGAATGATCCCACATACAGCACAGTGCCTATCCTATGTAAAAGGCCATCTGAGCTAGGTGGTCTGGAAGTCAATTAACCTCTCTAGACATCAGTTGCTTAAACATGTAGCTTGGGAAAATAAATGCACTGTAATCAGCCAGGAAAGTGCTAAAAAATGTTGTCTATTATCATTAATACAAAAATTGTATTTTACTTCAGACTAACTTCCATCCCAGGAGACCATATTGGCATGTCCTGTGCCTTTTCACCCTGGAATAGACATCTGCAGCAGGGCTATTCATCCCTTTCCCCCTCCTCTAGGTTACTACAAAGATCTAATTACTAAAGCTTTTCCCCACTGCTTGCTTCTCCCAAAAGCAACTATGCACTCCAAGAAAATACACCATGCTATCATTTGCCTTTAAATATATAGTGTTTACCCAAATCTTTCACAGTGGTTACTTGAAACAAACAACAACAAAAACAACAAAATCAAAACACTGGAATACTGATGAAAACTAAAGCATTATATTATCAAAAAGAGGAAGCTGGTGGTAACAACTGTCACATTATAGAAATGTGCAAAATAATTGCCTTAATCCATCAGCACAAAAAAACATTCATCCATAAAAACCCTTGCTACTACTTGAGTAGCCCACTTTGGGAATTTTAGGGGACTCTCAGGCCCCTCTTTCTCTGGACAGAATTTCACTTGTCATTTGACTGACCACCCTGTCTATTATCACTGCTGGGTTCACAGTAAATCAAGCCAAGGCACCGCTCCTAAGACATTTACAGATATGCACCTGTATGAAGAAAGAGCAACAGCTGATACCAACATGATGAAGGAAGACTAATGAAACTTAAGCCACCAGAGTCACTCTAAAAAAGAAAAATGCAGAGTACTTGGTATTCCCTTCAGCCAGCATTCATATTGTCCCTGACACCTTTCCTTTCTATGTTATTAGGAACAGGGCAATCCTAAGCAGGACTCAGACAAACTGGAAGCCTTCTCTACCAGTGTCCATAAATGATTCCCTAACATGTGTGCTGGTGATTGGGCAAGAGTCCCAAGATTTCCACAGGTTCAGCCAGGCCATTCTATGTTGCGGCGCCTCCTAGGCTAAAGCCAGCACTGTTGAGGGAGTCCGGGGAGTGTGTAATACTAAGGGGGCACCATGATTCATTATGTCTTCACATATGCCTTCCTTTCCTCATACCAGATTTTTAAAGCTTTATTTGAGGCTCCATGGTTTACAAGACTTTTTACTGGTATGGCTTCATCCAGAAAACATTCTGGCAGCTCAGCCTCCACCAGAGTGGCCCCCTTCCTCCACCATGTCCTAGTTTCTCTCCCCCCGCCCCAACTCTACTCCCCTAAGAGTAAACTTCCCATAAAGAACAAAGTTGGCCATTTCTGTGGCCTCTGGGCATCTATTAATCCTCTACAGTGTTTCTTCCCCATCTCTGTCTCTCATAGGAAAGAAATCATTCTGTATCGAGCCCTGTCCTTCAAACTAACTTCACTTCGCAAAATTTTCTCCAAACTTATCCACAGAGGAGAGAATTACAGGATTTCCACTTTTCTTACAGTGGAGTAGCATTCCACTGTGAACATGAACCATAGTTTCATTATCCACTTATCTGTTCATGGGCGTTTGGGTTGTTTTCCGATTTTGTTGTTAGGAATAGTGTTACAGTCTTTCATACCCTATTACCCACACACCATTCCCAGATCTTATCTAAGTGAAAAGGCCTTTTTCTTCTTGATCACTTTCCCCAAAACATATTATCTCAAGGAACAATATTTTTTCTATGTTATACCTAAGATGTATCTCAATTTCATCCCTTTCTGTTTATTTTCCTGCCAATCTTTTTCCTTATTATAGAGTGATTTTCTTGTTATGGACATACATCTTAGACATAGCTAAACTCTTACAAATGAGTATTTGTAAGAAATGACTATTCTATATTTTTTAATTTCTTACTATCAATTAGTCTTGAATTTTATAACTTGCACAAATTTATATTTAAATATGATAAAGGCCATGCTATATTTAGCACTAAAGCAATAGCTTCAACTGTTCCATGATTGAACATGTACTAAACCACATGTTAAATATGCTCAGGATAGAAAAGGACTGAGTAGTCAAATTATCCCTGCCTCACTGATTTTGTACCAAAGATTTCTGGGTCCAAAAATTTCTTGATAATGAAAATTAATACCTGAGACCTATTTAAAACTGGCTGCTTCATAATCTTTATAGATGGAGCCCAGAATTTTTTTCTAACAAGTCACCATAAACTTATTCATGTTTGGGTTTCAGAAACTGTATTTTTAACAGATGTCCATATTCAATGTTAATGAACTAAAGATCAAATACTGCTAAAGGAATAAAATTTATGTATAAAGTTTAGAAACAAAATGAACCCTACAAGGAAACTCACTCACACACACACACACACACACACACACACACAGGAGTAGAGGAGGTGTGGGGATAAGGAAAGAGATATAGTACAAATGGTAAGCTGCTTGCCTTACATGCAGCCAAGCCAAGTTCTACCCCCAAGCACTAAGCCTCAGGAGTAAAATGTTGACCTCTGTCAGACATGACCAAAAAAAAAAAGTTTATCACCTGACCCCCAAAATATTTGCTTTTGAGTCTAACCAAACATAATGCAAATTGCAGTCTACTTCTTGAATTCTGTCTTATTTTCATTGGCAAATGAATTTATCATTATCTTCACTTTTTTCACTGGTTAGTTGCTAACTATTACGTACTTACAGGATTTCTAGGAACAAATTATAACACAGGGAAGTACTCAGCATAGTGCTCAATAAGTATGAATGATTGTGGTGACAACCAGAATCTTTGTCTGGCAAACTGCCTCTGTAATTAGGAAACTCTGCAGCACTAACAGATATCATGTATTCAAGGAAATAGTACTGCACAAATGCAAGGAAATTTGAAGACTAGGCTTTACACTTAAGTAAAAATTAGAATGTGGGATCCTATGGAAGGACATATGTGCAGATTTATGTTACTGGTTCTGTTTAAAATATGCATTGTTTGCAAAAAAAATTAAAGTCTTCCTGTTCCGTCTCCAAAGACTGAATTCAATGAAATGATATTCATTTCAAGAAACAATCTTAAAAATACTTTGCTGCATCCTTCAACTATGTCATGATTAAAACTATCTATTTTTTTGTGTCCCCGTACCTTATAACACTTTTGGTGTTAAAATTATTCTCAAATTTATCTAAAGCTCTGTGCTAGTATGGAAAGTTTCATTTGTTATATGGAACTCATTCCATTCCCAATGAAATGGCAGCATTTTATACAGACTACATTTAGAATAAACTGTTCTTTCTAACCAAAATTATAGTCCTGCCCTCCAACCAGGAGAAAATACTTTTTGAGTTACTGTGCTATTCTTCTAAGGAGAAGCAGCATTTCTGTCATCTCCTGGAAGAACTGTGAAGGATGTGAACGGAGGGTCAGAAAGCCTATTTTCAGCAAAGAAAAAAATTTTCCTACTCCAGTCTTCTGATTGATTCAAGCCTCTTGCTCCCATTAGTAAATCACACTCATCAATTAAGACAACTCAAACTCTGAGTCAATCCTATTAAACTTCCTTACTCCCATCAAGAATGAAGAGCAAACACCACTCCAGTTCAAAGATATGAAGGAAAGTCTCCAATATAAAAACTGCAAATAAGCTAATAACAAGTGGTTGAATCTATTAATTTACTCAAAGAACTCAAAAGAAACTTGGGATTTAATCTGTAAACATTATTTTCTAACAGTGAGAAACTCCTTCTTTAAAATTGAGAATCTTGTATAAAAACAAAGGCGCAAAAACAACTCATTTTATTGCAAGCAACTTCTATTAATGTCACATAGGGGAAGAGATACAATTTTTTGATTTTATAGTCTAGTTCTGCAAGGACAAAAATATGCATATATACATATTACACACATATATACATACTAAAATAGACCTAGATGGAACAACACACATAAATAGCTCAATGCAACATCTGTAGCATTCCTTAGGATTGTATTAAAGCCTTCTGTTTTTATCAGGTTGGTAAATCATATCGATTCAT
This sequence comes from Crocidura indochinensis, assembly GCA_004027635.1. NCBI lineage: Eukaryota > Metazoa > Chordata > Mammalia > Eulipotyphla > Soricidae > Crocidura > Crocidura indochinensis. The sequence continues at coordinate 8,882 of PVKC010014403.1, read as the reverse complement.
ACTTATTTAAGTTGCCAGTTGCTGGGCAACGACATCTTCTGTCAACTGTCACTCACTCTAAAGTTCTTTCACAATATTCTCTTAAAGAAAAAAAATAAATATTCTTGAGATGCTTATTTTGCACATCTGAAAAGAAATTAAATTTTCCATGATGCTTAAAGTATCTGAAAACCAAATGACATTGATTAAAATAAGCATTTTTAACATAATGGTTTGGAAAGCGTCGATGTGTGGTACAGGTTGTGATGCATACAAAGACACAATTTAAAAAATGAGGTGTCAGCATGATGTGATCCAGACAGAAAAATTGTCAGATTTTGCTCAAGTTTCTTTCTTTTGGGGGACATGAATTGCAGTAGAAGCAGTCTTCCAAGAACTACACAAACTATTGAAGATGATATTGAATAAAACCGATGTCACGTTATTCTAATAAACACGCACTCACTCATCAATAAAAGATAAATATGTAGTAGAGTAATATTCAGCTACTACTTGCTTCTGCCCCAGTCCCAGCCAACCCCATAATAAAATCCAAAGTGTAAGTTGTTTGCCTTGTATGCGGCACATCTGGATCTGATGCCTGGCACCACATGTGGTTCCCAAGCAATGTCAAAAGTGAATCCTGAGTGTAGAGGCAGGAGTAAACCCTGAGCATCCGTGAGTGTGCCCATACACAAACACAAAAAGAAACAAAGTGGGGGCTAGCGTGGTGGCGCTAGAGGTAAGGCTTGCAAGCGCTGACCTAGGATGAACTGAGGTTCCATCCCCCAGCCTCCCAAATGGTCCCACAAGCCAGGAGCAATTTCTGAGCGCATAGCCAGGAGTAACCTTTGAGTGTCAATGGGTGTGTCCCTCCCCCCAAAAAAAGAAACAAAGTGATTTATTACCCTTTCATCAAAACTTTCGACTATACAAATGTTGAATTTTCTAGATATTAATCAGCATCCTTTATTTAAATGAGTTCAAGAGTTAAAGGATTCTCCATAAGTATCAAATTTCTCCTCAAAGTAAGAAACACTACATAGCACATACAATTCACCCATCAATTTGAGAGTTCTAGAATTACAACTCCCTCTCACGCTAAGCCTCAAATTTGGAGCAAGTTAGCACTCATGTTCATCTTTAAAATAGAAATATTTTATAAACCCATCAACTTAATTGTATTGCTGCAACCACATAAAATTAAAAAAACCCACTTAATTAAAATTACTCATGATGCAAAATTTCAGCAAAATTTGAAACACACAGAGATGGAGACAAAGAAAAATACTTTGAGTGTATACTTCTCTTATCTGCTATCATTTTTTAAAGTTGTTTTTTATAGAAGTTTGGGGAGATAACTCAAAGGGCTGAAATATAAAGACCAGGGTTTAAGTCCAGGCATTCTGACTGTAATCTGGAAGGGCAGTGCAACTAATGGGGTATTTTTATGATTTCAGTGAGGATATTCTGTTTGTTTTTGTTTAAGGACCACACCCATGATGCTCAAGGATGACTGATGGAGGGCTCAGGGGATCACTTGTGGTGCCAGAAATCAAACACAGTTGACTTCTTGCAAGGCAAACACCATTTCTGCTTGTAGTGTTGCTGTGGCCCCCAGAATATTACTTCTTAAGGCAGAATTGATCAGCTTTGAAAATAAAACTTGTTTGCATTTGGGGCCAGAGTGACAGGACATTTGCCTTGCAAGCAAATGGCCAGGGATGGACCTGGGTTTTATTCCCTGCACCCCATATCATCCTCGAGCCTGCCAGGAGTGATTTCTGAATGCAGATCCAGGAGTAACCTTTGAGCGCCACTGGGTGTGACCCCCAAAAAAAGTTTGCCAAAATTTAAAAAAAGAAAGAGACTCTTAATAAAGAGTAAAGACAGATCACATTGAGGAAAAAATTGCAACACAAATGACCAAAAAAAGAACCAGGAATGAGAATGTTTAAGAAACAGTCAAAACAAAAAATAAATAAATAAATAAATTGTAGCTGAAAAGGAAAATAAATGAAAAATAAATTGAAAAGGAAAAGTTAGCAATTAATAATTATTCAAAACCATGCTCAATGAACTATCAAACACACCCATCAAATTAGGAATTACTTTAAAATCTTGTAACACTGATGTTGACAAAATTCTTAGACACTACTAAAGAGGTCTATAAATGCCTGAACCATTGAGAACAGCAATTTATCTACTCCTGTGGATGTTTGTAATGTACTATGACTTAGGATAAGCAAAATAATGGCTCCCTAAAGATGCTTATCAGTTAATTCTCTGAGCTATGACACAGCAAAGGGATTTAAAGTTATAAATGGGATTAGGCTTGCTAATAGAAGTAGAGGACTATCCTGAATTACCCTGACCCACAGTAATTAAAAAGATTCTTAAAAGTGTTTCCACTTTTAAGAAGACTGAAGGAGATAATAAAGGTGTAGGGCAAGGCAGGAAGATCAGAAGAAAGAGAAACAAGACTCCAGTTCACAGCTACTATGAAAAGCATTAAAGAGAATTTCCACTAGAGAGGCCCAAAGAAACCCTTGGCTGTGACACCAGATTTTTAGCACAAAATGCATCACAGAATTCTATTCCCCAAACTATAAGATACTAACTTTTTTTTTGTCTTTTAATATAGCAGGTATAAGGTAAAGTGTTTAATCAGTAATAAGAAACTTTTTTAAATGGCACAATAAATCTATGGTACTAGAATAGAATTCTACTCACAAAATTTCAGGGAAAAATTTAAATCTGTTCACAGCAACACAATTTATAACAGAATATTTGGAAACCAACTGAACAGAATGTATATATGGACAGTGTGGTCAGTGGTTATATGGTAGGATACTATCAACTGGTAACTAGAAGAGGCTTGGAGTTAGGTATATTACCATGGATGCCTCTAATATTTGTCCAATTAAACAAAAATTAATGCATGTTTTATATATTATTGATATAAATAAATAATAAATAAAATAATAATAATAAAATGATACAATTTTTTAATAATTTTTATTTTGACCAAAGTGAATTACAAATCTTTCACAGTAATATTTAAGGTACAAAGTAACAATGAATCAAGGTCATTCCTACCACCATTGTTGTCCTCCCTCCACTCCTCTTCTCAGCATGCATCCCATATCTTCATCATTTGTCCCCTGGACTGCTAGTGTAAATGTTCCCCACTGTGTATAGCTTGTAATTTTTGAAGAGCATATTCTAGTTAAGTATGAATGAAGAAAGGAAGAGAGAGATAGGGAAAAGAAAAATGTCTCACAGAGACAAGCAGGGAGAGGGTAAGAGGGAAACTGTGGACACTGGTGGCAAGAAAATGTACAATGGTGAAGGTTAGTATACACTGTAAAACTGAAATTCAAATTCATTCATGAACAACTAAATATTTGTAGAAAGAAACTAATTGTATTATGAACAACCTTGTAACCCCAGTATTTCAATACAGTGATTTTTTTTTAAAAAAAATTGAAATAAAACTAACACTATTCAGGAATCTGGCTTAAGTCTGAGGAGTGAATTGTACAGCATGATTCAAGTATATTTTATTTTGTTTTTGTCTTTTTGTTTTTGGGCCACACTCGGTGAAGCTCAGGGGTTACTCCTGGCTATGCGGTCAGAAGTCGCTCCTGGCTTGGGGGACCATATGGGAAACTGGGGAATCGAACCGTGGTCCATCCTAGGCCAGCAGAGGCAAGGCGGGCACCTTACCTCCAGCGCCACCGCCCGGCCCAGATTCAAGTATATTTTAAAAGTTTTATTTCTTATAAAGATGAGAAAATCTCAAAAGGTAAATAAAATGTAAAGATCTAACATGAGTACATGTTGATTGGATTAAGTTTAAACTTATTACTCATACTTTTTGTATTACTGAAATATGTCCTAGCAAAAATAAACAATATATGTTCCAATAATATATTTCCCATGTGCCACTGAAAAACAGGCAAACTGAATCTTCCCAAAGTAACATAAAAGTATCTCACCCAAGGAATATTACTATTGACTTACCGATTAAGAGACAAAATTCAAAAAAGTAAATGTCAGTCTTTGAACATTTTTGTAACTTTTCAAACATACACTGAAACAGATTTTATTTTAAGATATTTCACCTAATTTTAAAATTCAAGAAGTAAGTTATGTTGGGTTGGTTTCTTCAGCATAGATCTAAATAGGTACACTCATGTGGGAGTTCATTTTTTTTTGTTTTGTTTTTGGGTCACACCAGGCAGCGCTCAGGGGTAACTGCTGGCTCTATGCTCAGAAATCACTCCTGATAGGCTCGGGGGACCATATGGGATGACAGATTCGAACCACTGTCCTTTTGCATGCAAGGCAAACACTCTACCTACATGCTATCTCTCCAGTCCCAGTTCATTTTTTTGTGTGTGTGTGGTTTTTGGGTCACACCGGGCAGTGCTCAGGGGTTACTCCTGGCTCCATGCTCAGAAATTGCTCCTGGCAAGCACGGGGACCATATGGGGCACTGGGATTCGAACCGATGACCTTTTGCATGAAAGGCAAACGCCTTACCTCCATGCTATCTCCCGGGCCCCCAGTTCATTTTTTATGTGATATTTATTGAATACACTATTATAAGTAAAAGTTCACGTTTTAAGCAGAAGAATGTGGCAGTCCCTTAAAAAATATACTTTATTAATAATTTAATAGCTTAGTTTTGGATAGATAGATGTTGAATATATACATTTATGATAAGGAGTGCTGAAATATGGTTGATTGTTTTATACTTTAGGAGGCATGGGCGTCAAGAAAACTGGAAGTAGATATTAAGATATATAGAAAGGGAATAGCATGTGAACACCATCGAAGTAGGAAACAAGACAATTCAGAACTGCTGGTCCCGACTAAGGAGCTAAGGAGGAGGGGAAAGGCAAGATTTGAGACAGGAGAGGTAGATAGCAGGGCAGAGAGGAAAAGAACACTGTAATGCAAGATGCTGGCAGGATTTAAGATACAATTAGTATCTGAATGGTACATAGAGAGGATATAAACAATTAAAACAATAAATTTTGATGCGAAGTTCTTGTAGAACTCGTTTAAGAGAAGAAAGTAAAGTAGTGAAAAATGATGGGTGTTGAGTTGGACCAGAGAGCAAAAAAAAAACAAAACAAGGATGCTCAAGGAGGAATGACCAAATGTGGAAGTAAAAGATGACCCCCCCGCCCCCCAGAGGTAGGAAAGATAGTACAATGGGTAAAGTACTTGTCTTCCACTCAGATGATTTAGATTCAATCTCTGGGCACTGTGGGCATATCCCAAAAATTAAAAAAATAATAATAATAATAAACTCCCAAAGTTTCGCATCTGGTTTACCAAAAGGTTAGAGTCACAGAAATCAAGACTGAGGTCTGAAGAATAAGTAGTATGAGTAATGGAGAACAGCTCAGAAGGCTCCACACTCCCTAAACTTAAGGGAGAAAATCCATCAGTATATTAATGGTCCTCTCTCAGAACTGACTTAAACGTGATTTTTTTTAATCTTCTTTAGTCTTTTTTTAAAAGTTCAAGTTTCCTTTAAATATATGCATTATCCATAATCACAGAGAGTCCAAAAGTCATTTAGCTCAAAGCCAGGTTGGACATGTGGATAGATTTAGAATTTGGGGTGTATTCTGTTTTATATAACTAGAACCACCAATAGAATGCAAACACTACTAAGGAATTCAGATCAATTCTGATCTTTTCTCTCTCTTCTAGTTAAATTATCTGGCTCATATGACATAAAAGTTTGTGTCCTCCATACCATAAGTAGATGCCAAGCATTGATATATAAACAGATTACAATAAAAAATGCTACTAAAAAACTTACAAATCAAGTGGCATCCAAATTTTGCTTAGTAAAATCCATCTTACACACATCACATCTTAATGTGGTAAGCTAAACAGATCTTCCATTTCCTACCAATAAAGAGAATTCCTCTTCATACACATGCTAACCATAAGCTTCAGAGAAAACTTTCTCAAAAGTATCTTACCATAAGAATTAACAAACTGCAGGGGCCAGAGCAATAGCACAGTAGTAGAGTATTGCCTTGCACATTGCTGACCCAGGACAAACCTAGGTTCGATCCCTGACATCCCCTATGGTACCCCATGCCAGGAACCATTTCTGAGTGTAGAGCCAGGGGTAAGTGTCACTGTGTGCAGCCCAAAAAAGCAAACAAAAAAAAAATAAATTAACAAACTACAATGGTTGCAATGGTATATGAAATTTCTTTGAGAAATTTTTTTCAGGCTTTTAAAATAATTATTAGAGTTCTCCATAAAATTAACTCCCTTTGCCACTATATATTAATTTGTATGATAAAAAAGTTCTAGCTGCCTGGAATATATTAGTTTTTAAAAGATGGTAAGGGACTAAGGCATACAGGAAATTCAGTAGTTCAATGTAAGCAGGATAGTAAGAGTGTAACCAAATGATCCTGGTGGGACTAATGAAGCTAAATAATTAAATCCAGTGTTTTTGCATATATTGCTGATATAATGGATTGTTTTAAAGCAAAAAGTATATTGCTATTTAAGATTATTTCACTGACTTGAGTTAGAAGAAATTTAGAAGCACAAGAAGTGAAAGGCAAATAGAATATTTTCTAATATTCCATAAACAGAATATTGCAGATGAATATTCCAAAGCCCCTGGGAGGGAAGTTAACTGAGTGTCCCTTGGAAAGAAGTAAATGGCTGCATCTCTGTGAGTTATCAGTGATGAGGGGTATAGGAAAGGTGTTGCCTGGAGATTATCAAATTGGCTTCTGATGACCTGGATCCAGAAAGAACAAAACTACTCTGGCCAGTTACTTCTCCACAAAACAGGTAATCATATATTTTCTATATATAATAAAATTATGACTATTGTTTCTCCTTAGTAAGGGAAAGGCAATAAATTCATACCATAAACCACATAAGGGATCTCTACTTATGTATGAATGGTAAATTAATCTGAAAATGCTTATTTTGAAAACTAAAAATAGGGGAACATATTTTTCCTATTTCTAATTTTAAAAAATTACTTTTTTCCATAAAGATAAAAAAATTAATTTTTAAGAAATTAAAAATAGGGATAAATCTTTCCCTATATGCTTATTTTTCTAAGTTTTCCACTAAATTATATAGTTTACTTTTACTTTTCTAATTTTTAAAAATTGTTTTTTTCCATAAAGGTAAAAAAATTAATTTTTAAGAAATTAAAAATAGGGATAAATCTTTCCCTATATGCTTATTTTTCTAAGTTTTCCCCTAAATTATATAGTTTACTCTTACCTCATTTTTAAGAGATTAAAAATAGGGGGAAAATATTTTCATATTATCTTCAATAGGAAAAAGAACATGAGGACTAAGAATAAGAATAATCCAAAGAATAGAAAGGATAAACTGAAATGAAAAGTGTCCTTAGCATTCTCAGAGTTGAATCAATTTTTGTGCGGTGTTTTTCTTTTTGTTTGTTTTTGTTTTGGTTTGGTTTTGGGGCCATACACAGCAGTACTTGGATTACTTTCTGGTTCTTCACTCAGGAATTATACATGACAGCCTTGAGGGACCATATGGAATACTGGGGATCAAAATAAGGTGGGCTGTGTGTAAGGCAAACACACTTATCCTCAACCCAGCAACATATTTCCTGTGTTTTTGTTTGTTTGGTTTTGGTTTTGGGGTCACACCTGGCAGCGCTCAGGGGTTACTCCTGACTCTATGCTCAAAAATCACTCCTGGCAGGCTCGGGAAATCATATGGAATGCTGGGATTAGAACCACCAATCTTCTGCATGAAAGGCAAATGCCTTACCTCCATGCTATCTCTCTGGCCCCGGAATTTCGTGTTTTAAGAGTAGATGTTCACTGGGTAAAATTGTAAATCATTTGGGTCAAATATCACTCCCAACTCCTCTATATCTCCTAATCTATGCTTAACAGTGAGAACATTAGCCCCTTCACTCGCCATTACTAATGAATGATTCCTACATAGCAAGTAAGGTGGAGTTAGGAATTCTTCAGATAAAACATTTCATGAAACCCTGTTTCAGAAGTAGCTCCCAGGTCAGGTCAGTGAGTCCTGTCCATCCACCATCCCTAAACCACACAAATGTGCAATTTATACCATATTACTCTAGGCAGATTGAATCTAGAATTTCTTTCCCTTAGGTAATGTACAGCCCAAATCCAGAAGAACAAACCAATAAACTAATTTGCAATCAATATCTCTATCATACTTATATAATCTCACTTGTCTAGAAAAAAAAATAGCCTCTAAAACAGATACACCTCTAACCACCTCTTATACAAATAGTATAATAGACCTTTTTTAAAACTCTCTGAAACTCCAGCATTCCAACCCACCAAATGCAAAGAACAAAAGGGAAACTAAAGAAAATAAAAATCATCCATTGATCATCAAACCCCAAAACTTGGATCTCATCCTTGGAACTAGCACAGTTTTCTGCACCAGCATCAGAAATCAAATTTTCTCCTGGGGAGGCCCTAATGCTACCCTAGCATCGACTTGCTCAAGGGTGGGTTCATATGACACCTTGATGACTAGGAAACAGCAAACAACTTGCTTTCAGGGCAGGTTTCCCTGCCTCACCACCTAAGAGTGAGATGAAATCAAAAGACCCTTTATAACAGCCTGGCTTTGAACTAGAATCTGTGGAAAAACCAAGATCTCTAATAACAGAAACCTGACTGTGACACCACAACACCAGGATTGAATAGAACTGTTTTTGGAACCATGAAGAAAGAACTCAGGGTTGGAAATTAGTATGCCAGGAGTCTGTAGTCAGTCTTATGCATGATGCTTCCTGGGTTTTATAGGCCTTTATAAAAAAACAAAATAAAAAAATAAAAAACTCTGTATAGGCCAAAGTTATTTCC
>PVKC010014402.1:0-22181 GCA_004027635.1 Crocidura indochinensis | reverse complement strand
ATATATATATATTATTACATGAAGTAGCAGTCCTGTTATCAGACAAATCAAAATTTTTACCTCGTTCTTTTATTTTAGAAAATCACATTTAAACACAGTGGTTATAAATCATTCATAATGCAGTTGGGAATTTTTTTTCAGTTGCAAAGTTGTTTGAATTTCAGTCGTACAATGTACGATCCATTTCACCATTGTAATATTTCCTACCACCAATGTCCCCAGTTTCCTGTCTGTCCTCCCCTGGCCTCTCTCCATGCCTGCCTCTATGCCAAACATTTTCCTTCTTTCTCTTTTTCTTCTTTTCCTCCTTGTAGACACTGTTTTGAAATACTACTCCTGAAGGAGTACCATGCATATCACTTTTCTCCTTTCAGCACCCAGTTCTTATCCAGAAGTGATCATTTCCAATTATCACTGTCACAGATCTTAGGGTACACTATTAGGACACCACTATAACACTCATAAGAGGGATCTGTCCCTATAAAATAGCCCTTGCTTGTCATGGGGCAGCAACTGATGGGGGTATCAAAAGCCCCCACCTCATGTGCAGGGTACTGAAGTTGGTGGGTTTTTGGAGCTGGAGCATATGAACTACTGGCTATTGAAATGCTTCTACTCCTGGTGCTATTTGCTGGTGCTTTCCACAGATTTTGAACCCTTTGCTCCTCCTGTCTATTCTCTTTTCTTTACTTTCTGGTTTGAGAAATAGTGCTCTGCTTATTCCTGGACCGATATCTCATCTTACCCTGGTCTCAAACACAGGTAGTGTTTGAGTGCTCTCTTCCCTCTCCTTCCTTGTTCCCATCTCTCTCTCTCTCTCTCACTCTCTCTGTCACTCTCGCTCTCTCTCTTTTCCCTCCCCTTTCTTTGTTCCCATCTCTCTTTCTCTCTCTCTCTTCCTCTCCCTCTCTGCCTAGAGGTTTATCATAAGGCCCCTGCCTCTCTATACTGCCTGTTATATTCATTAAACTAGGTGTCAAGAAAAACCTATTGTCAAGAATATTGCAAGCAAAGGCTCTTGGCAATAGTGGTCCATTCTCAACCCTCACTGCACTCTCCCACAAGAAACTAAGGGGCATACAGAAAGACCAGTAACGGGTTCCTCTTTGACTCAGAAGAGTCATTTTCTCTCCAGGTCGGTGCACCCCAAGGCGATGTACTTTTATACTACTAAAAACAGTCCTCAAATGTTTTTAATGAGTTAGAATAGTATTCAAACCTATATTCTCATAATATTCTCTGTTCTTTACTTTCTGGTTTGGGAAATAGTGCTCTGCTTATTCCTGACTCTGCAATCACTCCTGGAGGACCGAGGGGACCACTTATGTTGCCAAGAATGGAACAGACAGCCACATACAAAGGAAGCACCTACCCTTTGTAGCATCACTCCAGCCTCCCATAAGCTTCAATTGTGGGCTTAACTCTTATGAAACTACAAAGTAGAGCAGACAGCCAGAGCAGACACCCCTGAGCACCGCCGGGTGTGGTCCAAAAAACAAAACAAAACAAAAAAAACAAAACAACAAAAAAAAGAAACTACAAAGTAAAATTGGAGTCTTCAAACGAAACATTGTGAATAGGAATTAAACATGGGGCACAAATTCTGTAGAAAAATGAATTTAATAAGCAACTATGTCATTACAGAAATGTAAGCTAAATTCAAATGTCATTAAGATAAGTAGGGGGCCTAAAATAATCTTAAATTATTATCATGAATGTATTATCTATGTAATTGATAGTAATTATACAAAGGTAAGAAAATGATTCTTGCCTTGTGTGTAAATATAAAAATGGCTTGAAGTTCTAATGATATTTGAAAAATATTTATCAATGATTCAAAGGAACCTGCCATTCAAGATAAATTTTTCCCCTTCCTGAAGGTAAGTCATCTCATTTTGGAACATTTCATTTCATACTCAGATTATCGAATAGTAAAAAATATATCAAAACCCAAGTAGTCAACAATGTATACATTGCTTGCCATGGACATATTATCAAGTAATTATCAGCAAAGAAATGTATATTACTACATATAAAATTGAAGGAACAGAAAACTCACTTTGAGAATATGAGCAAAGGGGTTAATGAAAAAAAAATCAAGCTATAACAAAACTTAACTCTGGTAAAAATTTACATAAGAAAAAAGAAATTTTACTGTGCCTACTTCTACATCTATGAAACTAAACTCATACTCTGGCAGCTTAGTGATGCTGCTGCGATAATAAAAAATTCCCATTGTCATAAGAAAACAGAATGACACAGGTCAAATGACTAAGGCTGGCACTCACGAAGTAAACCACAGGTCTTGATTATATTACTCAGAACAACCCCTTCAAATGTTTTTTTCCATCTATTCCATTTTTAATCTTAAAGTTTTTGTTAAATTTCCTGACGTTTTAGCATTTTAAATATTTCTTTTTTTGTTTTTTTGTTTTTCAGGCCACACCCGTTTGATGCTCAGGGGGTTACTCCTGGCTAAGTGCTCAAAAATTGCCCCTGGCTTGGGTGGGGGACTATAAGGGATGCCTGGGGATCGAACCTCTGCTTGCAAGGCAGACACCTTACCTGTAGAGTTACCTCGCCAGCACCCTGTTTTAAATATTTTTAAGCTATGAGTATTTAATTGAGCATTTCTAACTTACAACACTTAAAAATGATTTTTAGCTTAATTGTTTATTTTCTTAAACCAATAATACTTTAGAAACAAAAACTGTTTTCTTAAAGAACTGATTTTAAAACAAGAAATTCATTTTCTGGATATTTCTAAAAATATTTTGTACCATTTTCTAGTTCCCTACCATTTCATGAAACAAACTAAAAAATTAAATAATACATTGAATTTTCACCATATAATAATCCATTACTATTCTCCATTATTTTATTGAATATAATACTATATAATATATACTATATGTAATTATATTATATACTATATACTATAATAGTATACTCCATTATTTTATTCAAAAATTGGTTTACAACCTTTCATTGTATAATTATCACATGGTATAATTTTTTTCACAGTTCTTAAATGTGAAGCAAAGCATCAATATATTCACTATTGGCATATGAATGAGTATGTATTTTCTCATGCACTTTCAGTTTCAAGAGTATAATTCTCAGCACAGGCACTGTGTCTTATAAACCCATAAACATCACATGTACCATTAATACAATCAATCGAAGATGAACAGTGACCACATGCTGAAAATATTAAGCACCTATCCTTGAAATTGATATTCATGTGGGTAATTAAACCTGGGACCCTGTACAATATGTAAGTTATCAAAAAGATGAGAAGTTCAGTTATAACCATGCCACAAGCGCAGTTGCCATTTTCAAATCAGGCCAGCTCCATAGAATCACTCTTTTCTTGAACAAGATGTAAAGCAAGCCATAAAAGAACATGAACACACGGGGCTGGAGATATAGCATGGAGGTAAGTCATTTGCCTCTCATGCCAAAGGTCAGTGGTTCGAATCCAGGAGTTCCATATGGTCCCCTGAGCCTGCCAGGAGCGATTTCTGAGTATAGATCCAGGAGTAACCCCTGAGTGCTGCCGGGTGTGACCCAAAAACCAAAAACCAAGAAAAAAAAAAAGGACATGGACACACCAGTCCAAGCAGCAGAAAGCTGGCCATCTCAGGAGAGGTCGAGCCAAGGTCTTGCCATGCCAAAGCCAGGTCTGCTGCCTCCATCAACCAGAATCTCCATTTTTCTTATCACTCTCTCTCATCACCCATTTACGTGTCCCTTCTGGGATACTAAAATGAGCAAACTTCAGTACTCTGGTCTTTGGGCTGATATTACCAGGGCTTACTAGAGTGAGGGTTGGTACCTTCCCTCCATATCTTCTTCTTGCCTGGCAACTGGGTACACACTGCTAAAGCCATAGTATCAGTAATTGTACTTTGAAAATATGGACAACTTTTTTTGTTTGATGCTGTTATCCCTACAGTGATTATATCCAATTTAACAAAATGAACAGCTAACATCAAGAGCTAACTAAACCCGTGTAGTTTTAGAGAGCAAGATATAATGAATGTACAACCTCTGAAAGCAAATACAAATGTGCAGCTTTCAGAGAGCCAGCATCCGCATGCAACCTCAGAGAGACAAAATGCATGCGTCACCCTGTTCATCCCAACAGCAACCCCCACTACAAAGAGGATTAATAATGAAGAGTAACTCTATGTTTTAGTATGTGTTGTACAAGCATGATAAAGTAATTTATTTTGGACCTTCTGCGAGGCAGGCTTAAGGGAAACTGGGTAGAGTAGGGCCACATTCAGGACTGGTGTTGAAATGTTGAATATTTGAAACAACTGTATTAAATAACTTTGTAAATCATGATGTTCAAATAAAGCTTATAAGAAAAAGAGTTAACTAAATGGGAAGTTCAAATATAAGGTGAATTTGAAGATAATTCACTGTGATACACTCTCCAACTTCCCTCCTCTTTGTCTCTCAATGCCTCCTCAGTCTTGGGCAAGAGTCCTCAAACTACAAGCCTGTCAAAAGCAGCCCAGAGTTATCATTGAAACACTGGTAAATTTGTTGATTTAATTGTACCTGTTCTTCATTTTTTAATATTGTATTTGCTTGTTTTGTTTTTCTTTTTTTTGGTTAAAGCAGTGTGCATAAGAATTTGTTCTATTTTTTTTTAAACTATAGTCGAGCTTTCAAATAGCCAGACAGTGAAGTGGCCCTGTTTAAAATGTTTGAGGATCCCGGAGATAAGGAAACCAATGACAATAGCAAAGAATGTTTGGACAATCCAAAGATAAAATTTTATAAATGCATTCTTTCACAACAGTGCAGTAAATATTCTCATATGGAATATTTCAACTATAATGCACAATCAATAACTAGTTTTAAGCTGGAAAATTATTCACTAACCTGTCATGAAGAAATGATCTGCATTCATATTGACTGCTCTATTTTAATGTTTATTCATGAGTGTTCTATGCATGCTAATATTTCATCAAAGACTGCTTAATAGTAGATGGTTTAAGTAATACAAGAATAACTTTTTAAAGCCGTGGACAACTTGCTCTCTCACCTTTTTGCAAAAATATTGGCATATGATCTGTGATCTGCAGTAAAATATGGCAATTTATGGACATTTACAAAATTAAAACCAAGTTACACTCTACCATCTAAGTTTCTCAAATATATTACTAACTACAATAATATTTTGGAAAGTGACTATCACAGTAACAAATACTTTATTGCAGTACAACATATTGGTACATTTTATTTGAATTAGCTTAATAAGAATTTCTTTAGAGGCTCTTAAGATAGAAGACTCATTTCAATTAAGGGAATAAAGAATTGGAATCATCAGAAATGGAAAAAAAGGTTATTATAGAAACTGAATTAAGGAATGAGATAACAGAAAAGGAGTACTAACACATTTTCAGAGAAAGATTAGGTACTAAATACTGGTGCCAGAGCTATAGTACAAGGGGGTAGGGTGCTATCTTTGAATGCAGCAAACCTAGATTCAATACCTTTCTGCTCCACCAGGAGTAATTCATTATTGCAAAACAGGATTTAAATCCTAAGTCAGGCACTATGGAAGGCATGAATGCCTCAATGCCTTTGCACACATAAAGGAAAACAATCTAAAGCCAGTCTTAAGTGAATGTTAACCAAGGTCTTCATCACTGAATTTACAGAAGAGAAAAACAATGACTAAACAACACAAATTACAATTCAATGAATAATTAAACATTATAGCATAGACATACAGGTTCAATTATTTTAAATAATATATTATACACATTATTTTCTTAGAAGTTTATCTGTATATTGCCTTTACCAAAATTTTTTAGCATTTATAAAATGAAACTTAAAAAAAAAACGAGTTCCAAAACAAATATCTAAAGTACCTGAATTCGATATAAAATTAGGTGATGTCTATGTAAAATCCAATTCATAAATAATGAATAATTCTATTCTCTGAAAACAACTTAGTTGTGTTGTTCTGGACATTTATATACTCAGTTCTATCCAAGATTTCACCATCTTGAGAAATAAAAAAAAAATTCTAAAAAAGAAAATCATGGGTGATTTTAAAGAAACTCTAAAATTTGTCAGAAAATTTCACTGTACCCAGCATACTGCATTTAACCTTAATGGTTCTTGAAATTCTACATATATTCATGAGTCACTCAAGAGTCACACCTAATTAAGACATAGTTCCTTGGTGGCACTGTGAATTTAATATAGGACTCAAACAAATCAAGATTTAATATCCTGGGGCCCGGGAGATAGCATGGAGGTAAGGCGTTTGCCTTTCATGCAAAAGGTCATCGGTTTGAATCCCGGTGCCCCATATGGTCCCCCGTGCCTGCCAGGAGCGATTTCTGAGCATGGAGCCAGGAGTAACCCCTGAGCACTGCCGGGTGTGACGCCCCACCCCACCAAAAAAAAGATTTAATATCCTGATTGCATCTCAAGTCTGAATAGTACAGATATAAGTTTTGAAATTCAAGGCAACAACCACAAGCAAATTAATGGCTATGATATTATATTTTTTGAATAAGTCTCCAAGTTGAATTAAGCCATTATAAATATATTTACACAAAGTTACTATTTTATTTTCATTAATGTTTCAGCTTTATCACAGCTTATTTAGTAAGCACAATATTTTGTTGGCATGTTTACTGAGGCTCATTTTCAGTAATTATGAGTTGACAGTAAAAATTCTTCAGAAATTATTATTATAGATCATTACCTTGTTACATCATTCTTGTTTAAGAATAATGATAGAGGGGCCAGGCGGTGGCGCTGGAGGTAAGGAGCCTGCCTTGCCTGTGCTAGCCTAGGACGGACCGCGGTTCGATCCCCCGGTTTCCCATATGGTCCCCCCGTGTCTGCCAGGAGTGACTTCTAAGCGCATAGCCAGGAGTAACCCCAGAGTGTCACTGGGTGTAGCCCAAAAACCAAAAAAAAAAAAAAAAAAAAAAAAAAAAAAAAAAAAAAAAAAAAAAAAAAAAAAAAAAAAAAAAAAAAAAAAAAAAAAAGAATAATGATAGACTACTATAAAATTTTTGATTAAAGTAAGCTATCTAGGTGTTACAAAGGCTTATATAAGAATGAAGTGATAAGTATATATTCTAATCCTCCAATTCCTGGAATTACCCTCAGCAAAGTTGGAAAACATTTATGATTAATTTTAATATGTCAATTCAACAATTACTGAATGAACTCTGTACAGATACATTTTTAGCTATAAAAATATTACCAAGGTAGCAGCTGTCAGTTCATTCATAAAAAAACAGAACTAGGAAAAAAGAGAACCAACCTCTAATACATACAGAAAATTACAAATAACCTATAATATTTACAGTAAATTGGATCTTAAAACCTAGAACTAAACATTTAAATGGGATAAAAGATGAAATGTTTATATTATAGTGAGAACCAAGTCAACCTATTCTAAAAGTGCTAAAGTTGGTGACATCTTTGGATATTCAAAACATTTTTATAAGGTCAAACTGAATCTAATAGGGGCATAGGATGATATAAGTAATATTAAACAGAATAAGATCAATTTAGCTTTGTAAAATAATTTGATCAATATTAGAAATAGGGGCCCGGGAGATAGCATGGAGGTAAGGCATTTGCCTTTCATGCAAAAGGTCATCGGTTTGAATCCCGGTGCCCCACATGGTCCCCCGTGCCTGCCAGGAGCAGTTTCTGAGCATGAGCCAGGAGTAACCCCTGAGCACTGCCGGATGTGACCCAAAAAAACAAAACAAAACAAAAAAAAAATAGAAATAGCTCTAAAGCAAGGGTCTCAAACTTGTGGCCTGTGGGCCGCAAACAGCCTTCCATACAACATTTTGTGGGCCTGCCCTAGAGGAATCTTTTTTTGTTTTGTTTTGTTTTGTTTTGTTTTGTTTTAGTTGTTTGGGTCACACCCCCCAATATTCAAGTCTTACTACTGACTTTGCACTCAAGGATCACCCCGACTTTGCCTTCTGTGGCCCGCAGGTAAATTGAGTTTGAGAGCCCTGCTCTAGAGGAACTACTGAATAATTTGAAGTTTTTAATTTCTTTTTTTTCTTTTTCTGAAAATAATCCTAACTCTCCAACTTAGGCAATTTAGCTAAAAAAGAAACAGATAACAATGAGAATCAAGTTCAAAACATTTCAGGTCCTATCTAAAAAGGAAATCACATCAATGTGCTAATGCTGATAATAAATATTATAAGATAAAAATTTATAAAGTACTGAAGTGCAATTAAATTAACAATCTTCATTGTCAAGAGAATAACATTTAAGTTCTTCAGATCAGTACTAGTTTTATCCAGTGTTTAAAGTGAACTTTGTTAAGACCATTTTTATAGTTACATTAAGTCAAATAGCTGAAATAAGTCATCTTAATTATAATAAAATTGTTGGATTATAATGGTTTTATGAAAAGTAAATAACAGAAGGGTTCAGAGTCATGGTACAGTAAAGTAGGCCCTGCATTTGGCCAACCCAGACTCAATCCCTAGTATTTAATGTGATCCTGAAAACCTGCAGAAGTGATCCCTGACTGCAGAGCCAGGAGTAAGCCCTGAGCACCACCAGATGTGGCCTCAAACTAAACCAAACCCAGCCCAAAACAAAACAAGTCAAAAGATGATTCAAATATTTGCCTTCATTTTATAAACTTTATAAAGCATCTCCTCTGCTAATTTCTGTGATTAATACAGAGGTAAATGAAATACATAAAGTGCTGGTAGGGGAGGCTAGAGAGTGGGGCAGGTAGGGAACATGACTTGTACATGACCAACTCATATTTGATCCCTGGAATCCCATATGATCCCCAAGTACTACCAAGTGTAGTTCCTGTGTGCATAGCCAGAAATAACCCCAGAACACAGCAGGGTGTGACCCCAAAACTAAAACCAAATCAAAAAAGCTAATAATTCTGTGTCACGAGGTCAAAGGAGAGGATAAGCTTTCCTAATTTCCACATCTCATAAAAATGCAAATTAGTTACTTGTTTCTGAGTATATGAGATGCTTATGGAATACTAGTGAGCTAAAAAATTTTTATTGCTTTACTATACTTTTTTTTTAAATTTGTTCTACTTTGTTTTTGCTTGCTCTTTGATTTTGGGGCCATTTTTGAGTCAGCAGTGCTCAGGGAACAACAAGTAGTGCCAGAGAGAAACCAAAGTCAGTTCCATGAACGTAAGCCCATTTCTCTAGCTCTGCATCTTGTTAATGAAGATCCATAGAAAAAAATTAATTGATATATAAAAAACATTTAAGCCATATTACAGTAGCAACTATTTTAGCCATATGTAGTCTGCAAAGTTAAAGTCCATGTGTCTTTTTTTTGTCCTTGGTAAAGACCCTTTTCTTCGTTTGTAGACAGCTATCATCTTGTATATTCACACTGCAGAGAGTACAAAGAGAAGCAAACTCTAGTCTGTCTCATTTAGGGATTAAGGTTTCAACAGAACACATTTTGGTGGCATACATATATAGTTTATAACATGTATGAAATAATCTCAAAACTGAATAATAAGAAAATAATTATATAAAAATGATGGCTACTTTTGATCAGAAACTTCACTATGGAAAATAGATGGCAAATCAATAAATGAATACAAAAATGTTCCATATCCTATAAGTTGTGGGAAAATACAAATTAAAAAATATATATTAAGAGTATCAAAACATTTAACTGACCCACAGGGCTCAGGAAACAGCTCAAAGGGTTGGACTGAATGCCTGTCATGAGTACAGCACAGAGTCAAGTATCAGACAACACAGAGTCCCAGGATCAGTAGCCCTAAGCACGTAGCAGGTACAAGCAACTAATCTTTAGGCTTGGCATAACTGGAAACATCTATGAAAGTGACCCTAAGTTTCCTTGCACTGTTTGTTATGAACAGTCCAAGTTCTCCTGTACTGCTGGGAAGTACAAAACCTCGAACCAGGGGCTAGAGCAATAGCACAGCAGGTAGGATGTTTGCTTTGCGTAGAGGTGACCTGGGTTAGATCTCTAGCTTTCTTTATGGTGCCCAGAGCCTGCCAGGAGTAATTTCTGAGCACAGTGCCAGGAGTAACTTCTGAGCACTTCAAAATATGGTCTTCAAACAAAAACAAATCAAAGAAATTCAATTCAGAGCAAATAGTGATCAGACCACTGTGATGGGAATATTAAGGAGATTTTGGCATTTTCTTAGAAATATCTATCTTATGCAAAAATGTTTAAATCTATATATGTTCATAGTAGCAGAGTTTTTAATAATTTTAATAGCTCAAAACAAATTCAGTTACTGTTCTGAGATGTGTCATACGGTAGTCTGCTAATCCCTATTAAACCCTTTGAAGTAAGATATATTCTCTTTTTGCACAGAAGAGAAGGAAGCCCAAAATATAGGGGGTAAGGACCACTCCTAGAAATAATGGTTTGGCAATACAGTTCTGAAAGTTCAATGGTCAGACCTGGAAAAGTAGTGATGACTGAGCCTTTAGGGGTTACAGAACACCTGCTCTACATCCAGCTGTGCTCGTGGGACTATGTGATGCTGGGGATCTAATGAAGGACCTTGTAGGTGAAAGGTATGTACTCCAGGCTCTTGGAGTAGTTTCTAATACTTATTCTTTTCCTCATTTATTACATCAACAAAATTTTGATTTGTTCTACAAATTCTTTATACTTTAAATGTTCTAACTTTCAACTGAACATATAAAATTATTTATGATACTGTGTAAATTACTTCCTATACATTTTGACCACCTTTCTTCCTTTTCATGAGTCAAGAGCCTCACAAGACTACAAGCTTTAGCAACTGATATACCTCCATTAACTGTAGGAAATATCCAACATGAAAACATTTTTGCTGCCTGAAGGCAAAACCATGCTAGAATTTGTCAGTACTCATTTACTTAAATGATCCTCTCAGTCATAAAATTTTCTTTCACTTATAGGAAAAATGACAATACTTATTCTTGTTTTCAACAATCATATTCTTGTTTTCTTTTTCCTTAGTTCCAAAGTCTATTGTCACCCTTCCCAGGGTAAAAAGCTAATCTTACCTGGAGAGGCAGAACAGCCCACTTCAGGGAGGGGTCTATTGAAGGTAACAAAAGGGTTTCCTCAAGGGCAGAGAAGGGAGATTCAGGTGAGATGGCAGGTGAAACCTTTCTCACCCTGCCCGGGCTAGGCACCTGTCTACCTTTCCAGCCAGGGCGACTGTGGGTTCAGGGTAGCGGTGAGGAAATGATCCACACCAGTCAGTGTGTGGAGTCAGGAGATAATCAACTTTATTAATGAGGCCCTAGCCACCATGTGTGGCTTCCATGCTTACCTTTTAAGCAGGCTCCATAAAGGGCCCTGCAGCTAAACCTGTTTCTGCCATCTCACCATCATCCAGCCCCATCCAGTACTCTTATTAATTTGATTATTACTGTAGTCGATAACTCCTAGACTTCTTGAAAACATGTTAAATATTTTATTGATTTATTTTGGGTCACATCCAGCAGCGCTCAGGGGTTACTCCTGACTCTATGCTCAGAAATCACTCCTGGCAGGCTCAGGGGGTACCATATGCGATGCTGGGATTCGAACCACTGTCCTGCTTTCAAGGCAAACACCTTACTTCCATGCTATCTCTATGGACCCAATGTTAAATATTTTTAAAAAAGCTAGAAGAATGTCAGATCATTTATGACTAACAAAAGCATCCCCCCCAAAACATAATAAAAAAATGGCAGCCAGGTATTTTATACTTTTAACCTTAAACATTTTACTTATTTAAATGCTTTATATGTAACTATATATTTATTATATATCTTAATATTTTTATTTATATATAATTTCATACTTTTAATCTTATAATGTGAATAATAATATATCATTAATGTCAATAAACTTTCTAAACAACAATTTGGATAGTAAAGAACAATGTGCATCCATTCATGCTGGAAATAAAACAAATTCTCATAACTTTGAAATGATTAAATGGTCATTATAATTAAGTCCAAAATAGAGCAACAGCATACAGAAAATATCAGTCTAAAAATTAAAAAATATAATACACTAATAATATTCAACATCCTAATTTTATGTATATGCAGTTTTAAACTATAACATTACCAATAGTAGATACAGATATTATTACCAGCGCTATTGTTTTATCAACATTAAGTGGCATGTTCTATTATGAAGGGAAAAAGAAAAGCAGGCACTTTTAAATCTTTTGCATTAATAACAAATATGAACAACCTGACAATATTAAACAATATAAACACAACTACTATTTGATATAGCAGACCAAGTCTTCCTAATGAACAACTGCATTGCTATGAGCTTTTCTCTCAATACACCTTTTGTTATAACCTATGTGTTCTGATAACTCAGATCTTTATTCTCATTAGTTTCCAGGATTTTTCATTGGCACTCTGATTTCCTTTTTGATGCATTTAGCAGTTGTTTCCAAATGTTTGAGTTCCCCCTAACCCATATCTGTTTAATGATTGATTTCCATTTTCAATGTCTATGGCCTATAGTCGGTTTGATTTCTATCTTCTCGTTTTTATGGAGATTTTTTTTGTGCCCTTGTATGTGGTCTATCCTGTAGAATATCCCAGGTGCACTGAAGAAGAATGCGTACCAAAATTTTTAATCCGTTATTAATAAAAGTTCCCTTCCTCAAATACAGGTGGAAGGAAATAAAACTTTGAACAGCAACTTAATGAGATGGAAATTAAAATTAAAATAATTCAAAGGTCAATGAAATCCAGCACTGGTTATTTGAAAGAAAAAACAAAACTGAAACTGGAGAATGTAGGATAAATACACTTTGGAATCTTATAATCTCCAAACATTGGAGATTATCAAAAGAAAGCGAAGTATCTGAACAGGCCAGTTACTATGAAGGTAACTGAAATGCTAATCATATTTTCCCAGAAAAAAATGTCTGTGCCAAACAGGGTAACTAGAGAGTTCCTCCAAACTTTAAAGATGCACTTAAAAATATTTTCAGAAAGTTGAAAATGTAGAACCCCTTCCAAATTTGACTTTTTTAAGTCAAATATCAACCTGATACCAAAAGAAGTCAGAGCTATCACCAAAAACAAAACAAAACAAAACAAAACAAAAAAAACCTATAAAACTATTTATATCCTTAATGAACTCTGATGCAAAGTTCCTCAACAAAATATTAACCAACCCAAACCAACAAAACATCAAAAATACACTAGAACAGGTCCCCCGTGCCTGCCAGGAGCAATTTCTGAGCATGGAGCCAGGAGTAACCCCTGAGCACTGCCGGGTGTGACCCAAAAACCACACATACACACACACAAAAAAAAAATACACTAGAACCAAACAGGAGTCATCCCATGGATTCAAGGGAATTTAATATATGCAAGTCAATCAACATAATACTCTCTATAAATACAAGGAAAAAAATCACATTATTGAAACAATAAGGGCAGAGAAAAAAAATCAGACAAGATCCAACATCCATTCAGAATAAAAACATTTTAATAAAATGAGATGTAAAGGAAATGTCCTTAAAGGAAATCATTTGCCACAAACTCACGAGTAATCTTAATGCAAAACAGAAAGCCTCTCTAAGACCAGAAACAAGACAAGGTTGCCCACACTCATCATTATTATACAATCTAGTATTACAAGTCTGGGTCAAAGCAATTACATATTTTCTCTATATCAAGCAATCATACCACTGAAGAAAAATGCATATTCACAATTCTAGACTGAGGGGAAAATTCTCAAGAGTGAACTATGACCACAAAGACAATATTTAAGTAGGATAGAATAATGCAGGAAGAAATGAAGTGCTTTTTTTCTGAGATTTCCTAAAGTCACAAATACTGATGGGTAGTGAGATTTTCATCGTTAAAGACATGGCGGCATTTGGAAACAAGACCTGAGTCATTTGGCCAGCTGTGAAGATTGAAGTCTAATAATGACTTCAAGTAGGTATTATTTTTCGAGGTTCAAGTTATCCAGCAAAGAGGATAAATAGCATTACAAAGGTATTTATTATTGCAGCATTCTATCCTTGCATGGAAATAAACTATAACTACACGTGTATTAAAAACCTCGGTTACCAGTAAATGGTTCCATGTACGAGGCATTTTGATAACTCATTTTATCATAACACAGCCATAATTAAAGTGGCTTTTTGATTTCTTAATCATAAATTATCTTATAGATGATTTTACCTTAATTACTCTTAAAGGCATCGCAGCACTAAGATTTTATCTCCAATTCAAGTTCTGCGTTTTCTATGCAAAATAGGAACAATTAATCTGAAGTGAGATGACAAAAGGCTGTGTTTCAGTTTTATTTAATAGATGAAGAAAATGTTGCAAAATCACTGAGTGATCTTGCTCTCAGAGTCTAATATTTAAGTTATTTGTAGATGCTTTCCCACCGATTTAAATCAAAAAATTTTCTACAATTTAGATTTAAGTTAGTCTGGGTAGGAAGCTATATAAATAGCTTAAAATTGTAGAGCACGTGTCCTGTATGTAAAGAACACAAATCTAATCCATACCACTACATAGTCCCTCGAGAACATGGATTAGTATAATCCTAGTGACCCCCAGCACAAATGAGTCTTTCCTGGCCATATTCAAGGCCAAGAGTTGTCTCCAGGACCACTGGTTGAGTCGCAATGCTACTCAAGTTTAGTCTTTTTACTTGAGGATCATTCAAGTAGCACTGCTTCAGAGGCTCCTCAAAGTTCTTTTTACTATTATTTCACATAACTGTACTTAACCAGTTTGTTTTTATTATATAATTTGCAACAAATCAAATAATTAATCAACAACTAAGTATAATTTTATCACGTGTATCAGGATTCCTAACTCCGAACGAAATTCATACGGGAAGCTTTCTTTAACTTCAAGGATACCAAAATTGTAATTTATAGCACAGACAACTTCAAATCAAGAAAAACCTTTCTTTTTTCTTTATTTAGCACCTTCTACACAGTCATTAAATTTTTTGGCCACACCCATTTGATGCTCAGGGGTTACTCCTGGGTAAACGCTCAGAAATTGCCCGTGGCTTTGGGGGACCATATGGGAAGCCAGGGGATCGAACTGAGGTCCTTCTTTTGCTTGCAAGGCAGACTAGCGTCACCTCACTGCCCCCCCCCCCCCGGTCATTAAATTTTAAACTAAAATCTAAAACACAAAATTTGAGTCAAATAAAAATTTTTAATTCCTGTTTTTATAACTATGTAAGTAGAAATACTAAATATCAAATTATACCATCTATTGATTTTATGGACTTGAATAGACTTTCTCTACTTAAGTTATATAAAGAACATAAATATGTTCTTCTAAACATAATTCTCATAACTAAATATAGAAATATTCTGGTTAATTACTAGACTATGGAAAGAGAAAGTTATCTTCCTGCAGAAGCTAATAATAGCTTGGCTAAATATCTTACTAACAGTGCATACTACTTAACAAGTCCATTTATGTGCCAGAGAGATAATCAGTGACCTGAAAAGATGGCATTTCTTTACCTCTATGACATACAACATGGTGAAGTTGGTGCCCATTATCAGAGTGAACACATACCAGTGGAATGTTCTTTATTGTCCTGCGCTGGGATAGTAAACTGAGTATATATAGTCAATAATGAATAGAAACTTGAGAACATCTTAAGAGTACTTTACTTGGAGATTCTCCACCCAATTAACTAACTTAATCAAGTTAAAGATAAAGGACATATGCTAGGAGGAAAATATTACAGAGGGAGGGTTTGAGGCCCAAAAGGATTGGAGCAAAAAGGAGAAACCACTAAAACAAGAACAAAAGCACTCTGATGAAACATTTACCATAGAATGTAGGGACTGTCTATGTTTTTTATTTCAAGGTAAGCTGATACTTATAATCTCAGTGGTGAGCATATAATACAGGCAGATGGGCCATAGGCAGTTGACAAAAAGCATCTGTGTCTGTCCCATCATGTACTTGGGCCAGACCACAGAATTTCAAGGACATTAAATAGCCAATGAGCTAAACCTATTCCCAGCTCTGCTTTATACATGATCAAGTCAGAAATATTAATCTAGAAATAGAATATGGCAGGAAGAGTAAATCAATACTTATACATGAATTACTGTAATGTTGAACTGATTCTTAAATGAATTTCGAAAGTTGTTCTTTATAAAATAGAGCCCGACATTTTTTTTTTTTTTTTTTTTGGTTTTTGGGCCACACCCAGTGGTGCTCAGGGGTTACTCCTGGCTGTCTGCTCAGAAATAGCTCTTGGCAGGCACGGGAGATCATATGGGACACTGGGATTTTAACCAACCACCTTTGGTCCTGGATCAGCTGCTTGCAAAGCAAACGTGTGCTATCGCTATGCTATTTCTCCGGGCCCAGAGCCCAATATTTACATATATTATTTTATGTATAATATCTAATACTTTTGCTGCTACAGGAACAATAAAGTTTTATCCACACTAAAGCAATATGCATACAAATATTCATATTCAAGAAGAAAATGTCTATCTTCTTAGGCTTCCCCAAAACACTTATTTGTACATAAATGTCTATTTTGTAATAAATTTATGTCAACAAATCATATTAACAACTTGCTGAAATTGCCACAAAGTTTAATATTCATATTCCTAATACGGTGTTTATGATCTATAGACAATATTTGATTCCAAAAATAAATACTACAGACATAGTAATTTATTGTATATTATTGTGTAATATTTAATACACAGTGAATACATTTTAACACACAAAAAATGCTTGGTATTTTTCATTTCATTTTAAGTGTAACTTAAATGCTTACCTGATATGAAAGATCTTTTCGAGGCAAAGGAGGGATTTGTTCTGCATACATTGGAGGTGATTTATGTGTGGGTGGAAGTTCAATCCTGAATTAAAAAGTTTAAAAATGTGATTACTATAGTTAGCAAGTGAAAGAAAACAATAATCAAAGTTCTATTAAGTTTTGTAGTATTGTTTCCTTTATCAATATTTATCTTGGCTTAGATGCTTAATTTCAATTCAGATTTTACATTTCCATTAACCTATCATAAGAGGAGAAAGTAAATTGGCTTTAAAGATTCTAATGTTTAGAAATGATCAAACTATTTAATATTTAAAGCAGTAGCTCAGATGTATTTTTGAAAATACTACCAAGGAAGTAATCAGTATATGACTTCACTTTAGTATTGTATAATTTTACATTCAAGTATATCTATAAACAGTAAAATAAATAGATATATATATACAATGGAAATTAAACATGATCGAAGGCATGTGACTCCAAAATGTCATAATTATTAAAATTATAAGTTAAAATAGTAATTAAGTTTACACTGTACTTTGGAAGTACTTCCAAATATATTTTCAAACTTCAAAAACCCCACTCTTAAATTTTCATCATCTAAATTAAGGTTTTTCAATGCACAGTCTTTGAAATAAACAAAGGGATCATTACGTCATTAAAAAATGTATTCATTTCTCCCAAAATGACCTAATCAGTATTTTCAAATACTTAAAACATTATTTAGCTAAAACAAAACAAATACCTATACACTCCAGTATAAGCCAATGATTTCGGCACAAAAATTGTGCTGAAAACTCCGAATTCAGCTTAATCTCAGGTCATACAGGTTATTTGATTCAGTGTGAGCACATCGAATCAAATGCACGTAGTCTCCAGCTGTCTTCTGCTGTCTGCTGGAAGGGGTAGTGCTTCTGAAGCCCAGTCCACAGGTCATGGCTGAACTGAACTATTTAACCCACAATATTCAATGGAATATTTAATTAAGTGAAAAACCCGTTTAAGGCAGTAAAGTCATGTAAGTAAATGCTTACAAATCCTGAATCCTTATAATCGGGAATTTTGAAGTATAAGGATTCAGAACTTGTAACTACTTATTTACAATACTTTACTGTCTTAAATGGTTTATTCACTGTATTAAAGTTGCCATTGAATACTATGGATTGATGTGGTATGTTAATGGTATACGGTATATCAAACAATAATGTACTGTAAATGTAATCATGCATTTATTTACCGATTCCTCAATTATTGTAATTGTTTTAGGTACATATTTTTTTTTTTTTTTTTGGTTTTTGGGTCACACCCAGTGACGCTCAGGGGTTACTCCTGGCTATACGCTCAGAAGTCGCCCCTGGCCTGGGGGACCATATGGGGCACGGGGGATCGAACCGGGGTCCGTCCAAGGCTAGCGCGGTAAGGCAGGCACCTTACCTCCAGCGCCACTACCCGGCCCCTAGGTACATATTTTTAATTTGACATTTATCAGTGGCTGCTGCATTTTCAATCGGCTTATACTCGAGTCACTAAGTATTCCCAGCCTTTAGGATAAAATTAGGGGGGTTGGCTTATACTCAGGTCAGCTTAAATTCAAGTATATTTGGTACATCCTATAGCTCTTTGAAATTTAGAAAAGTTATTTTCTATATACTTACATTTAAAAAAATCACAGATAATATTCAATACGCATGAAGGCTCTAGGTGGTGACATAAATACAAATTCTCTAAAAACATCATAATCTTTATATGAAACATTTTATATTATTCAATTTCAAAGAATAAGTAAAATGCTAACACTGATGTTCTAGCCTACTACTAAGCTATAATTTTTGAAATTAAAGAAAACAAAAGAATTTGGCAACAAGATGTTAACCACACCATTCTTTTGAAATATTAAAACATTTCAATGTTACTGGAAGATATCAGTTGAGTAAAGTAAGCCAGAAGAAGACAAACACAGGATGATCTACTTATCTGTGGTATATAAAATAATTATATTAGGAAATGCAATGTAGTAAAAGGTGGGGTGCCTAAATTACCCTTGACCCCAGAGCCTAGGAAGGAAAGGAACAGAAAAGAAATTAAGGAGGGAAGAAGGGAAGTAATGTAAGAACAGTGGTCTGGGCTTAAGTTATACTGAGAATGAGGGGAAGTGGTATAACTATATAAAGCACAAAATCAACACTGAAATCTAAGTTGAGACCAGGGAGTTTTAATGCCTGAAAGGTAGTACAGAGAGGTGAAGAAGTTGATGGGGGTAGAGAATGATGGACTAAGGGAGAACTGGTGATTGGAGTTGGCAGTGAGGGTGGGATTGGTATTGAAATATTATATGACAAAAATTCAACTACCAATAATGTTATAAATTATGGTTAATTAAATTAAAAACACTCCAGACCAGAGCAATAATACAGCTGTTATGATACTTTAGCACTGCATGTGACTGACCTGAGTCTAATCCCGAGCATCCCATATGGTACCCTGAGCACCACCAGGAGTGATTCTTGAGATTAGAGCCAGGAATAACACCTAAGTAATGCCAGGTATGACCCTAAAACCAACCAACCAACCAACCAAACAAACAAACAAACAAACAAAAAACCACTTCAATTTTTATAGTCCTTTTAAAATAATTTAAAAAAATGTTCAGCTAATTTATTGCACCTAGATTCCATAAATCACTTAGGTGAGAAAACTGATGTTCAGAGAGTTGTGAGCCATTCAAGATTATAAGCTAATTTGTGATAGATTTGAAACCAATACTTTGGTGTCTACAATAAAAAAAAGATCAGTGCTATAATACTGTCAAATCAGAAAGGAAGAGACATATACAAAGTATTAAAAGACAATTCCTTTTAGTAACAGACATGTCTTAATAAAAAACATGAAAAAACAGAATGCCAATTCTATACTATTCAGCAGATAATAAACATTATCATATTCAAAAAAGTTCTATTGAATAAGAAAATAAAATGAACTTATCATAATTATTTAGAATAAGTGTTTAAAATACTATTTACATTTCACAATTGAAACAACGAAGGTGTTGATCAAATTAAGTGAACTAGAACACTGGTAAAGCAGTAAACTGAAATTTTGGTTTTATAATTCTATCTTGATGAGCAAACATCATTTTCTCTTTAAATAAAATGATGTAATTTATAGTTCCTCCAAATTAAAAATAGTTTTAAGAAAAAGCTTTAAAATCTTATGGAATGAATAAGCAGTTGTATTTCGGCCAATGGGTCACTCAAATGGTGTTCAGAGAGGCCTGGGAGGTCCACGAGGCAATTCTCAGTAAACAAGTGATTCAATTTTAAGAGCTTGAAGATATGGTGCCACTATTACCTAGGCCAACCTGGCAGTGCTGAAAGTGCAGCCACAGATCTACAGTGTTCAGTCCTAAAGAAATTATACCATGCTCAGGATCAACCAGGTTTATCTGCATACAAGGCACATACCTTAGCCCCTATTCTATCTCTGGTCTTGGCAGTTGAAAAAATTTGTCTATACATGTCAAAAACATACGCAGTCTAAAGAATTTAAGTTCCAAGATGCTTATCAGCAAATCTGTAGAAAGCATAATAATTTATGTGCAGAAAGATATATGATAAACCAATGAAAAAGGAGGCTTATATACTTTTCTTAGACGCTCCACACTATTCATTGAGCAAAACTGAGACATTCTAATGAAACTAGTCATAAACAATATTGTAACAGTATCCTTACTTCCATACTTAAGACAATTCAGTTATGTGAAACTGTAAAGTGTCTTAAGTATGCTAAACATAGGTGAGTACAGTCAATAGTCACCTCACTGTTTCAATATAGGATGTTCTCTTTTTTCGAGGAACCAGCAGCACAGTAACAAAGATGGTAATGATAAAAAGGGCTAGGACAGCTCCAATTATAGCTCCAGCTACTGCTATGGAAGAGGTCTGCTTAAGTGGAACATCTGTAAAGTAAAAAGATAAAAATTATAGTTTTCAAATCATTTTAAGAGTTTTTTTTAAGAATTGTTTGAAACGATATACTGACTTCTTAAAGAAAGAATATTATCGAATCACAAGCTTAGGGACTAAAGAATTCACTAAGTTTAGTTCTGTTATACATATATAACATTTATCTTTTTAGCATGCCACTTTACTGCTCTGGTTTTGTTTTAAATAATGAAAATATTCCTAACAAATGATCTATTTTCTGTAGGTGATAAACATTTAAGAACACAGAAAAGGATTCTGGAAACAAGTTCGCCTTAAAAGATTAAACAGCAGACCAAAATCTGTCTTCTTAACAAATACAGACACATCATTTTTATTCTATTTTGAAAGGGCAAAACAAAAATATTACAATAATAAAGACAACAAAAATGCAATGCTGTAAAAAGTTAATAGAAACAGTAAAATAGTACCTTTACAGTTAACTAATTAATTTCTGAAGCTACTACAAATATATAGAAGATATAATTCATAACAAAATTAGCAGGAAATTTTATTCCTATTTCCTAATAGACATTACATAAGTTTTCAATATCAATTTCTCTGACTATACCACAAATTTTATTGTAAACATTTTAAAACACTCATTAGCATCCCATACATTAAAAAACATTTTCAAAGAATGTTTATAGATAGGACAAAACCGTCAATCATCATATATGGGTATTATTTATATAATTTCAATCACATTAAATCAGCAAATTATATGGAGTGACTAACAAGGTACAAAATACCATCAGATAAATACAAAGTGCTTTGAATTCATTTTCATTGTTTTAGGCAAATATTTTGAGTTAGAGTTAGGAGAGCAGGTAAAATGCTTGCCTGGCATACAGCTGACCTGGGTTCGATCCCCCAAATCACATTTCTTTCCCAAAGCCCCATCAGGAGTGATTCCTGAGCCAGAAGGGATCCTCACACTAGAAGTCCTGAACATAGCTGGATCTCTCTCTCTCTCTCTCTCTCTCTCTCTCTCTCACACACACACACACACACACACACACACACACACACACACACTCACACAACACACACAAATTGAAAAATTGTGGTTCTGGTTAAAAGCTGCTCATGGTCATGAATCACAGAAAACTGAAAGAAAAAAAAGCTAGAGTAGAATAGATTCTTAGAAACAGGCTTCTACTGGAAACAGAGTTTTGTTTTTGTTGTTTGGCAACACCTGGCTCTGTAGTCAAGAGATCACTCTAGTTGACTGGGAAGATCGACCATACAGGATGCCAAAAATCAAACTCAGGTCAGCCATGTGCATGGCAAGTGTCCTACCTGCTATGCTAGTGTTCAGGTCCTAGAAACTATATATATATATATATATATATATATATATATATATATATATATATATAT